>VZRQ01002109.1:427867-481524 GCA_013397975.1 Machaerirhynchus nigripectus
CCTACGACCACTACCTGGGAGCGAAGAGCCGGCCCGCCCCCTACCCCCTCCCCAGTATCCGCGGGCACAGCTACCACCACCATCACCACCACCACCACATGAACGCGGCGGCCGCGGCGGCGGCGGCCGCCAACATGTACTCGCCGGCCGGGGCGCCCGCCGGCTACGACTACGGGCCCCGGTAACGGGGCACCGGCGGCACGAGAGACACCGCCCTCCCCCTTCCCGCCTTTCCCTCACCTCCCGCCTTACGAGTGAGCTGATTGGCCAGCTGGGCCTGATCGAGAGCCGGACAGCCCAGTCGCCGGCAGCCGGGCCCCGCCCCACGCCCCGCCCTGCGGGGGCTGTGAGGGCGGCTGTGCCGGGAGCTCCATCGCGGTGTGACCCGCGGCTGCACTTTGATAAATGAAGCCATATGTCCTTATCTCCCTGTTCCCCCGCGCCTCCGTTCGTGCCGGGCACCGAGGACCGTCGGGCGGCTGGGATGCGATGGGAGGACGGGGAGGCGGCAGCAGTGAAGTGACTTGCCCCCTCTCACTCAACCACCGGGTCTTCTGATGGAGGTTTGGTGTTACCGCCGGTGGTGGCGGTGCCCACGGGTGTTTTCTGCCCGGGGGCCTGTACGCGAGCACCGAGCGGGGGCTGTGGGGCCGGCCGTGAGCCGTGTGTCGTCCTGCATACGTCGGTGTCAGTCTGTCCCAACCCAGGGCACACCGAGGGCTCAGGTGGTTCTTGGAGGAGATTCTTGGGGGAAGCAGAGTTTAGTTTAAGGGAACGCTTTGAATCCTCACTGCCAGAACAAATTTCCCACTTCTCCTCCGGCTCTGACCCACTCGTAAGTTTTGGGGTTCGCTGGGATGTCTTAACATAGCAGCACTTTCTGGAGCTGTTGGGAGGGGCCTGTGGCCAAGAGCACAGCCACGTGCAGCTGTGTTTGCATCTTGTTTTCCCAACGAAACATGGAAAGGTTTAAAAACCAGCCTGGGGGTGAGGGAATATCTGCAAAGCTCAGGCTTTTGTGTTCTCACCTGCTTCCCAGGCAGCCTCACACAGTCCTGCCTTTGTGCATCCTTTCCCGAGCTCTTGAATGCTCTCCCGTGGAGGTGCCTTTCAGAGGGACTTCAGGGTTTTTTTTCTCAGACTGGCTCACCCCTTATATTTGGCTGACCCAAACTGCAGTAGTCCTAAAGCACCTATTCTGCACTACCTGCTTGCTGCATCTTCCCTCTTAATGCTGGTAAGTACTTTTTTCTTTTTCCTTTAATATCTTCATTCAGTAGTCATTCCTTACTGTTAAAAAGATGGCCCTGTTCATCAGTTTCTCCAGTGATGTGTTTTGAATAGTTGGTTTGTGTTTTTGTCAGATGCTCAGCGAAGGCAGTACCTTTGTGTTCACAGAAGGTATTGAGCAGCTCCTCAGCTGTGTTGGTATACAGTATTATGAACACTTTTCTGAGTCTTCCACACGACTCTATTAAAAGATGGGGGTTATTTCTTTCAAAATCATCTATTCATCCATGTTTGTGCATTTTCATTACAAACCCTTTAAAACATGTTCTTTCCCTCACACAAGTGGCAGTGTTAATAGCAATGTTTATTTTGTCTCTGGCAGTGGGCTTTGGGCTTCCAAAACCTTTTTGGAAAGGTTGAAGAAGGGATACAGGCTACCATGAATATTTTATGTAATTTTTTTTTCTGTTAAAAAATATATCTGGATCCATAAAAAAAAATACTTGTGCAAGAAATATGTATTTTATTTTACATTTGCAGTGAATTGTGAGATTCTTAGTGTCTGACTAAACCATAATTAATGTTCTCAGAAAGGTTGATGTAAAATAGCCTTGTGCTTACTATTAGTCAGTGGGAAATGGCTCTCGGATGTGCTCTATTGCTATTGCTTTGCCGCTGTTATTTCAGAGTTTTCAGTATGATTTGTTATCTGTAAACTGATTAGTGCCAAAGCTTTGGTCAAACTCTTAATGAAGTTGTTATATTTATTATTTTCTTCAAAGATTATACAAACACGTATTTTTTCTTGATAGTTGCAGTGTAGGAAAAAAGTGAAGACAACCAAAGAATCATATCTGCAAACAGTGTAGATACATGTAGATATTTGTAGATATATGTAGATAATCTTACTTCATTTAAATTGAAAAGACATTGGACAGTGACATTTATAAATATTTTTCCTCTTCTTTCTTTCCTTCATTTCTTGTTTGATTATTTGTGTATATTTGTCAGTTTGTCTGCCCTGAAGTCTAAGTCTCCCCTACAAAATGAGGTTATTTAAATAAGGAAGGTTCTTAGTCTGAGCAAACAGTGGCTCTCCATAGGTGATTGCTCCTTCCCTACTGTCCCTGGTTGCCGCGGGTGCCCATGGTTGTGGTAATCTATCACAATACAACAGCTTGCAAGGCTGGGGCTCCCGGGTGGAAACAGATCTGTTTGTATTGGTAAGCACCTGTTCTCTTTAAGAACACATAGAACGACCCAAGATGCCAGGACTAAACTGTGCCCTTGACAAAAGTGGCTCAAGGTCCTTGCCTTGATGGTCGGATTTTTAATTTTATATTTCTTAGAAGAGGACACAATCACAGAACTTCAAGCTATGGCTGTGGGCAGTGGGCCCTCAGGATCACCAGTCTGTGTTCTGTACTAAAGAACCACTACAGAAGTCCTGAGGCTGAATGGGAAAGAGAGCATGTGTCAACAGTGGTTGACAGTCTGAACTAGTCTGAACTGAGAAAATGGTATTTCTAACCTTGCATTTAGTCCATCAGCGTGCAAGATGCTGAGATATGTTCACATGAAGCATGTTAGCAGTCCACGTTGTGTTTTAATCATTAAATCAAGATTCCTCAGGGCTTTGACGGGTGTCCCTCCTTCCATAGCAATGTCTGTCTCACTGGATGGGTGCTACAGATATGGAAAGCAAAAAGTGTCATTTTTCTATCACAACAAAAAGTCCACTTCAAATAAACAAAACCCCATAATGCTGCAGGTTGACTAATAGAAGCCTTTTGAAAATCACAGAAAATCTGTAACACTTCAATGTCATATTACCTGTCAGCCTGTAGTCAGGATATATCATGTATAGGCTATGCGTTATCTGTGTATTGTAGATTCATTTGACAAATGACTTTGTAAGATTTGATTACATGTCTGGTTAAACTTCACTCAGCCTGTGCTGTCACCAAGGTCCACAGCACATACTAGGAAAGAAGGCAGCAGCATTTCCAGGCAATACTTCCACTTGTGGTCACCTCAAGTCACGTGAAGCACTTACACATGAAGTGTATTTAAAAGCTGCTGTAAAACAGGCCCAAGCATGGAGGTTACAAGCACCCTTTGTCTCTTGCAAATAGGGCTAGAGAATAAATTAGCCATGTAGCTCTGTTTTCCGGAGGTACAGGCTGAGTTCAGTGGTTGCTTCTGAGGCCTGAAAACCACATCCCTTAGCTCAGTGGATAAATCCAGGATTAGGCACATGCAGGTGGAACAAGGACAGCCTTTGCTTAATCACTTAACCCAAACACTGGGGATAGCTCCTGTTTTCAGAAATGGCTTTTTGCAGTTGATTTTATTCTTCCCTTGCTAGTGGAATTGACTAAATTCAATGTAGGATAGGAGCATGGCGATGAGACTCCTGTGTGTTTGCAGTGTTCATGCACACTGTTTACACATTTCTTAGATGTTCTCTTTAGTCTTTCTTTCTCTTCAGAGAGGCCCCACAACTCTGGCTAGAACTGTGCAGGTAGTCCCCAGCAGCTGCCGCTCAGCATCCTGGGGTGTTGGCATCTCTTCAGTCAATCTCAAGCACACATACACATGGCCATGGCCAGGGGAGCAACTGCTTTGGCTTCCTTCCTGCTGTAGTGTGTGTAACAGTGGGTTGCAGGGTGGAGAATGACCCAAGGACTGTAGTAGGTATAGAAGGGTGTTCATCAGGCAGCAGGCTGCTGGGGCACAGTGTGGGTCTCCCATGAGCTACGAGCTTCCAGTTCATCTCTACAAGGAGCCACAGCTAGTGGGGCTGCATGGCTCAGGGCCACCTCAGCTGGGGCACTGTCCTGTCCTGCCAAGCATTCTTCCTTCTCTCCAGCAAGTGGATTTCAGCCTGTGATGCTGGATCCCTCACCAAGGGGCACCCTCACCAAGGGGCAGTTGTACCTTGATCTGTAAGGAACAAAAACAGGTTCACTCGTGCTGTGTAACGTTAGGGCTGGGGCGCGGAAGCTGAGCCCTGCTGCCTGGAGGAGGCTGGAAGAGCAAACGCAGCAGTACCTGCAAAGCAGGTTTCAGCACCATCACCCAAAGAGCTCAAAAAGCTGCCGTGAGCCTGTTGAACACGGCTGGGCTGGAGGGTGGGGGAAGAGCGTGTGTGTGCACATACATGTATTGGTTCTTTGTGCTTTGCCTTCTGTTGTTCGGTTTCCTGATGGGTTGAAACCAAACGTGGTTTTGCTGCAGCGAGTTGAGACCGCGGGTGCTTTGGCCTGACCCGCCGTTTGTGTGGAGCTGCCGGTGTGGGCAGGGACGCCGCCAGTGCCGATGGTCACCGCGGAGGGTCCCTGCAGGTATCGCTGCCCCGCGGCCGCGCTGGAGGAGGAGGAAGAGGAGGAAGATGCTGCGCGCACGCCGGCCGGCCCTGCCTGAAGAGCCGGCTCCCTCCAGAGGGAAGAGCCGGGCATGGCACGCGGTGGATCCGGCCCGCGCGGAAAACGAGAACTTCATCTTCCGGGGCTGGGAAATACGCAGTCTGAGAGAAAAATATAGTTTGGGGGCTTAAAGCAAAGATTTGTCCTTTGAAACACTCTGGCATAAATAGGAAGGGGCAGTCACCTGTGAATTACAATCTGAGGATACTCAGCCAGCAATGACTCAGCCGTTGCTCTAAGCCGGCGTTATTAAGAGTCCAGTCTGTGAGTAGAGGCCAGGACTTGCATATGAAGGCAACGTTTTTCTGAACATGTGCATTTTGTTCTTCATTTAATCATTCCAATTCAACTGATTGGTAAGATATGTAATTTACACAGATGTTTGACAAAACTAGGTGAAAGTGACTGTACTCAAAGATTTCTATTATTGTCATTATCATGAGCTCAGCATGTGCATATAAAATACGCTGTCTGTTACAGTGAGACACCCATTGTCGGTGGGAATCTAGCTAGTGTATCAGAGGTTTGCAAATCTCAAAGAATAGTATTTCATACTTTTTCTTCTGCCCACTATGTTGCACACGCAGTCAATGCAAAAAGGAAGAGCTGCTTTTTAAGGTATACATTAATTTTGTAAAACACAGACATGTCCCATATACACAATGTCTGTACATGTACAGGTCTGCTCTCCAAAGGCCCACTGTCCTTCAGGAGGGCTGTGTAAAGTACTATGTGTGTTGCATATGCCAGAAAAAACACACTTTTTCCCCCCATTAATAGAAATGACCTATTATAAATTTACCAAAGATACCATAGTTTTATAAATTGGCCACATATGTCTGTGTAATATATTTATTATATCACATTTCATAGCATTTCTGTTTTATGAAATTCAGCCTTGAATTCGTCACATATGTTTTGCATATATGTGCAATAGTTGGCCAAGTATATCCAAGTAAAGTATGATAAATGTGTTCTTTCCATATGGGAAATTAAATGTTTTTCCAGATTTTTAAGAAAAGTTTATTAAGAGCAGCCTATACAAAATAATTACAATAAATCACTCACTTCTCTTTAGGTTAAAATTATAAATTTGAACTAGTAACAAAGTGATTAAGAACAAGAGCCAGAAAAGTCACATTTAGGACCTAATTCTATAAGATGGAGCAGCACAGATAGAAGAGGCCTTACACATTTTCAAGGCTCACTGCTGCGTGTTGTGGCATCCTGCTGGGCTGCAGAGCAGCTTCCATCTCCTGCTTCTGGCGTGGCTGGAGCTGCCAAAAGACAGCCTCCCATCACCTCTGTGAGAGGGGCACTGTGAGAGCAAGTGACCTGGAATGTCCACTCCAGCCTGGGTTCTACACCTCTCTGAACAGCTCTTAGTGGTCCCTGGGAGATGGAGAAGGAAAGGGAATGTTTTCCTGCAGCGTAGTCCTCCTCCCTGATGCTCCTTCTGGTAACCAGTGGGTGCTTCAGTGAGCAGGGCAGGACGCCTCGGGTGCCACTGCTGTGCTCGGTACCTGCCTTCACAGGAGTGACTGCACAGGTGCCCAAGGACTCAGACTGAGTCTGGGCTTTAAATTGCAAAAAAGAAGTGAAAAATGGCATAGACAACATAAAACTTACAGAAGCACCGTAGTGTGAGGTGTTTGCACTATTGTCAGTGGTTTTAGCTTAGATGATGGGCAGGGGCTCGGCATTTGTGTTTGCTTTTTTGCTCTACTTGCTTCATGCTCCCATTGTTCCTTGTTGCAGGGGGCAGATGGTTCCCCTTCTTTCGGTGCTCCAGCCTGGCTGCTTCAGCTGCCCTTTGTCTGGGGTGTGAGCTCCAACTATGGGCAGCAAGTGCAAGCACTGAGATTGGAGGGGCTGCAGGCAAAGCCATCATCTGGAAAGGGCAGTGGAGGGGTGGGGAGAGGCGGCCCTTCTCCCAGGCTGGTTCTATTTGAGCACTGCCTTGCACATTTCTTCTATTTCAGCAAACATGAAATGAGTCTTTCATTCTATTCCCTTTCCTGCTTGTTGTCAACTACTTCAAACCAGATGAGCTCAAGAGATAAAACTATAAAGACTCAATGTCTCTATTTAGCAGGATACCAGGTCTGCATGCCATCAAAATATCTGAGGCAAAAAAAATCTGAACAGGCAATACTTACTCTAAATGTTACGTTAAGAGCAGCCTAGATGCTTTTCCATGAACACAAACATTGCATCCACGAATCACTGAGATTTTGTATCAGCAATTTTTTAAATTACCATGAGGACAAATGCCACAGCCACATTCTCTGTCATGTTTAAAATTATTCCATAGGCCCAGCACACCCTCTGCTTTCTTACCTATGTCAGAACATGTTTATAACAAGCAGTGCCATGGGGGCCTGGAAAATGTACTTTTGCATGCGTGAGATGCCAGAGCTATGGAGCAGAATAATGGCTCAGCATTCGAACATCCTCACCAGATTCCCTGATCTGGACATAATCAGGCTCAATCAGTCCTGCCACTGGTAGGAAAGAGAGATTATTGCTGTCCAGAAAGCGCCTGAAGATTTCTGCGGTTTTTTGCTGCCCTAATTCATGTATACTGAGAATGAAAACTAGAAGGAAACAGCATCTAACTGTAATCTCAAGTAAATTTAACAGCTTTTTATGTTCCCTTTTATGGTTTTAATTATTAGAACTTCAAATTGTAATGAAGAATTATTAGAATTAATATTGTTTTCACTGCCATGTCGCTCTCACCTAAGGAGATAGTTCATACTCCAGGGTGGTTCTCCTGCAGTGCTTCAGGACCTCAGTTCTTCCCGCTGCTATCCCCTGTGGCACTGCAGCTTCTGGTTTTATGATTCTTCATAGCAGAGAAATAAATGCACTCTCCTCTGGGTGAACACAGGCTTATTTAGAGGTGTATATTGTGGTCTACAGGATTTCCTAGTGTACCAACGCCTTTAAAAAAGGATGCTGGGGAAGTAAAAGCAAATATGTCTGAGACTATAATAAGTTGGTGTATCAGTTTTAGAAGCCAGACCTATCACTGTGTGGTTCCACCAGGAACTCTTCCTGCCATCCTTCTCCCTCTCCCATAGAGAATCCAGCCACTGCTGGTGGTTTGCTCCAAGGCCCTTCATACTTTCCACAGCCTTCCTATCACCTCACTCAGAGGGACAAGTTGCTTCTTTGTTTTGATTTACCCCCCTCCCTCCCCTTTCTCCTCCTCTTACAAACCGAACTGCAAATCAAATTCCTCTGAGGTCAGAATAAAGCAGTACACAGCACTGCTGATAGGATGTACAGCTATAGTTCATACCATTAATCAGGTGAGCAAAACTTAACTGAGAGATTATATTTTAGTTTAATTTGTTCCTGTGACATCCTTACATGAATTGCCAACTCCCCCCCCAGTTTGATCTTAATTCTGGATAGCTTTCTTCACATTATAAAAGAAACCTTCAGCATGTCCCAGAAGAGTAGGACATAGACAAACATAGCCAAGTTTACTTGGAAGAGCTATAGCAGGGAGACCCAGGCTGGAATTCAGAATATTATGCATCAGCAGAAACTCCCCTGCCTTCTTCCTTAGTCATGACTGTCACTTTCTTGGTAGCACAATGCTCATGCTTCAACATCAAACTTTGTGTCTCAGCACTGCCGTAACGTTGTCTAGTATTAATCCAGGCAGTCATGTGCCATGTTTTATGTAATGATCCATACTTTCACACCACAGACACACAGCCAGAAAAGGAAACACATTGATTTAGTGCTCAGTAATCCTTGTTTAATCCCCAGTCCTTTGGTTTACATCACTAACATGGCTCCTGCAGTAGTCAGCATTCTATCTTTGTTCTTGGCAGACTGAATTAAAGGAAAGATTTATTAATTTGTAAGTTGGCTTTGTAGATGCATCTTAAATATGCTAAAAACAAAAGCAGTCCAGAAGCCAGTATTGACTTAACTATAAAAATCTGCTCTTTTAAACTCAAACTTTTGCAACAGTCCAAGTCAAGCTGCAGAGTAATTTTTTGGCTTGCTGTAGCAATTGCATTGTAAAGGACTAAATTTAACAACTGTCTCATTGCATGCCCCCAGCCTACTTCCTTTTTCACTCATTACTACAAACACAATTAATCTCCTCTTTCCTTGCTCATCTACACTAAGGACTGTAATGCTTTATGGCTCATGTACTGATAAGAGAAAGGAGTTGTAATTAATGGATTCACTTGCAAATAATGTTAGAGGGTCAGAGATCACCATTCATTCCAGTGGTGATAAATATTCCATGTAATTGCTGCACAAATGCTGGTGTTTGGGATTTATTTCTATTACTTTACGAATGCCAGTTGCCTTCTTCCTCTCACAGTGCCAAAGACAGTGATTCTTGGGAGGAAGCCTTTTGTAATAATTTAGCTGTTATCACCTTCACTCCTGAATCCTCTAGGCCAGGGACAGGCTAGCCCTGTTCCTTTCTGGCAGGTGAGATTTCAGAGCTCACTCCAGCACCTTAAGGTGGCTCTTCACTCACAACCTTCTACTAGCAAGTCAGCAGATATCCTGAGTGACACCCATGCTCATGGCACAGTTGTAAAGAGCTTTAATTGTTTTTTTAATTTAAAAAATGTGAATTTCTTAGTTGCAATCAGACAGCTGTATTTTACAGTTAGAATCAGACAACTGTGTTTTACAGTCCATACTAATAGAGAGTGTCCTTCCTGTTGGACACCATTCTTCTTTGGGGAAGTCCAGGTCAGTTCCTTAAGCAAATAAACCCTTAGAAGACTGTAATTCACAATCAAACTACGGCATTTAGGCTCAACTCTAAATCAAACTAGTGTAGTCTGGTTGCTCATTTCAAGGAAACTATAATGTGAAAGAAAAATCAGTTTACTGGGTGTTTAAATAAAATCAGTAGTGATACAAAGTGTTCATGAATTAACTGTATTGTGAAAAAGTATGGCATGGATAGTGCTTTGGTAATGTGAAGTAAAGGATGGGTCTGTTCCTGCAAGCAGCCCTGCAAGCTGTGTCCTTCCTCTTGAAGCTGATGAAACTCTCACCTGTGCATCTGCCGAGATGCAGTTAAATGTCCTCATTTTCAATTTGTATGTGCATGACTAAGTTTGTTTTTTAAATCTACCTAATCAGACAAACATAAATATTTAACTCCCAGCAAAGGCAGTAAGTTAGATGTAAGCACCCAGTAATCTTTAGAATATCTTCCAAAAGACCCATTCATAAATCTAACCATCCCTTACAAATCTCCCTAATTACTTTAGACACAGATGTTGATGGTAAATGGCAATTTTCAGAGAAAATATACTCAAGAATTCCTAACTTCCAGGCTCTGATCTAAAAGTGTTCTTAATAAGGCATGGGGTATTAATCCTTTCTTTCCAGAGGGATGCCACTGTGCCAGTGCCAGAGTATTTGCATCAAAAACTGTTTCCTACAGTAACCATTTGCTCAGGATGGGCGAGCCCTGGATTTCCTTTCCTGCTGGATGAACCTACAGCTCAGTGCTGTGGAAATTGCCCAACAGTGCACACTGCTGTTTGCTGCCATGGAGAAGAGGAATGCTTGTACCCTTTGGGCCACATGTGTGGTGTAGTACCAGACAGCATAGGCAAAAGGACATCTCTGTTCAAACTCCCTAGGACAGCTCCCCGGACCATGCACAACAACACTTTCTTCATTTACTTATTTCACTGTTTCTTTTATTCTGACTCGCTTTAAGAAAAGGGAAAAAGAACAAAAGAAAAGGTTTCTTCCAGCAGCAGGTTTATGGAGAACAACCCCATCTCATTCCACAAGGCCGTGGCTGGAGCTGCTTGTACAGTGGGGGCAGCTCCTCTTCTGTGTGGGAGGTGGATGATAGGTGGAGATGTGCAACTCTGTCTGGTAGATGTAATGAACACCATCACCTCCCCTTGACTCAGGATCACTCAAAATTAGGCTTTAACTTTCAACTGCAATGTGATCCTCTATGCAGCTACTGAATAGTAAAGAAATAATCAAAGAAATGCATTATTTAAAGTGTCACCACACTCTAAAATGTGTAAAGCCACGTTTTATTTAGAAAAGCCTCGCAACAGTATCATGATTCTGTGTTTTAATGTAAAGAACATCAAGCTGGGTGCTTAAGGCTTTCAGTCCAGCAGTATTCTCTGTCTGCAAGGCACAGCTGGATAACAGACCCAGACCTTAATTTGCATGTGTGTTTTTCCTGAAATAATTCCTAAAGTCTTTGATGTTGCTGTTCACTTTTGGGCACTTTTTCTTTGATTTCCACCTCTCTACGGAGCAGAAACAATTATTTCCAATAAAGTACCAACAGCGCACAGCCTGCACACAGTTGTCACTGCAGCTTTGTGACCGAATCCAGCAGAACCCTGGCTATCAGCACACTGGTGTGTGTCTAATACACTTTGGAAGAATGCACGTGCTGTTTCGTGAGTCAAACAAAAAAACCTTCATGAATGAATTTCAGCTTCCATGACTGTAGAGATGACAAGTTAATGGAGCCATCCACAATGTGTAGATAAGGATTTACCCATGCAATTCCCCTAAATGTGAATGGGTTTGTGCAGCTGAATCCCAGACTTGCCACGCTGAAACTTACCCCCTACTCTCCAAGGAGAAGGGCGCTAATTGGATTGCCGAGTTTAAATCCTTCAGCTCATCAGTCTATGGAAAGGATTTAGCACTGGCTCTGTAAAAGGCTTTACATAGCTTTGCAGTGCAGTGCTGGGGAAGATTTTTTCCCTTTCTTGTGATTAATTGTGAGGCTTGGGGTGACAGGAGACATAATGAAATTCATAAATGCCAAAGGCCGTCCCTAGTCACATTCCTGGCTGTTGGTTTAAGTTAGAAACTGACAGAAGTGTGAACAAATCAAGGGTGTTCTGATAGCTTTTCAGTTACAGGGAAGAAAAAGTAACTGACAGTGAGAAACCACTGGAGGTAGTTTATTGGGTATAAATTTTCAAGAGGGTGATACTTTACATTGATTCAGATTCTTGGATACATAAATGACTTACAAACAGACATATTCTGCCCCCACTGCAGTTTGAGGGATTCCAGTCCTTTTTTACAAAAGATACTGGCACAAGTTATGTCAGTAACCTGCCAAAGGAAAGGTGTTGCAAAACCTGTAGCAGAACCCAAAGCAACTTATTCTAGGTCTTTGTGACTGGCCTCGTTCTGCTTGTTATGAATTTTAAAAATCCACTTTCCTCTCTGGAAGACAAAACGTACAGCTTAAACAAGCAGCATAAGAATTAACCTGGGATTCTTCACTTCAGCCTGGAGACAGATTCTACCACTTCCCCACACGCATATTTGAATTCCAGTGTTAGGGATTGCTCCACCAGTCCTGTTTTCCTAGTCCATGGCAGTGCAGAACGTGTCATGTCTGAGCATATATGGACCAGACGCTGATGCGCTGATCTTTGGAGCCAGCTGCCAGCAGTCTCTCCCGGGGGTTGCTGTGATCTGAGAAGGACACGCAGTGGGCAGTTGCTGTGTGATAGTCCAGCACAGCTAAGGGCTTCAGCTTTTTCCAGCCAAAGATCCTGATACGATGATCCCACCCTGCTGTTGCCAAAATCTTCTTGTCTGGACGGATGGTGATATCAGATATGCCAGCGTTGACAAGTTCGAGTGTTTCGTAAACCTTTGGGAAAAAGTTACAGATGAGCTCTAATTGTTCAAAATAGAAGAAAAAAGGAATCTTTTGGGACTTTAGCAGGTGTAGTGCCCACCCAACACACCAGTGTCACAGGGAGCACGGAGCTTTTCACCATGTGGTGGATGGTGCTTAGTGAGAACAACAGAGACAAAACACCTTAACTTGAACCTCCCATCTTCAGAGTAATTTTCACAAAATAAACCCATCCCTTGTATGCTTTTAGTTTATTTTGCATTTAAAGCTATATATAGTCTGTCACAATTGAAGCTCTGAGTCAAGGTTTTGAGCACAGCTTTGCCTTTTTCTTCCAGCTATTCTTGTATGAGCTGCAACATTCAGAGCTAAGGCCATATATTTTCCCTGCTTCTGCAATATTCCCAGGCTGAGACCTTTTGAGCTGATGTTTAAGTTACCTGCTACTCACTTCTACTACTTTGGCCCCTCACAAAACCCCCAGTAAGCTGTTGTAGCATTTACCTCAGTCTTGAGAATGGAATGCTTCCAGGAATTGGGTTACAGTGTCAGGAAATCTGTATTTCTAGTACTCCTTCCCAAGAGACTTCTATTTACACCAAATCCAAGGAGGGGATTATGGCCAAGTTGTTGATTTCAGTCTTGGAAGACTTTTGTTACTGTTTGGAGGCTACTGGGGCACAGGTTTCTGAGGGGCACAATTAAATTGGGAGGCATTTGGCTTCCTTCAGGAGACACTGGGGCTGCACAGGACTTAGACCCAGGAAAGAAATGTTTTCACTTCACTGACACGAGTTTCTCTTGAAGCACAAAGCTCAGACACCTTTGCTGTTCTCACCTCAAGGTAACTTGTATGAGCGAGCAATCTGCCTCTGAAACACATGCAGAATATGCACGTGTGTGTGTGTGTGTGTATTGGAACAGCTCAGCTTCTGTCACAATGGTGAAAACACCTTTGGCTTATAAAGCTGGCCCTGAACTGCTATTATTTTTAAGTACAATTGGAAATGACACATTAATGCCACTGTCTCCTTAAGCCTGAGTCTGTAGCTATCCTGTACCAAAGCCTGGTATCATCCAGTGCCTGTTTTAATTCACTGTGTGGTGTTTACTGTTTGTCTGAGGCAGGAAGGGATTGACAAGCACACTGCACCTGAGCAGCTTTCCTCCTTGAAGGACATTCCATGATGCACAGCTAGTACAGGGTTATAAAAACATATTAATTGCAGATAATTTTAACCTTTATTCTGGATGTAGAAAACTCCAGAGATGCTGGTCAAGGTTGGTTTCAGATGCAGCTGAACACATCTTGGAATCTTACAGGCACAAGGCCATAAGCGATTATTTTTCAACTCTCTAAGAACTGCCCAGCTACCTACTCAAACAGCAGGAGCTGTGCGGTTCGATAAGACAAAAGGCTGAATGAAACTTGACATGCCTCTTACATGCTCTATACATTTCTTTTTTAAAGAGGATCTGAAGGGTGTGCCTACAATGAATTCCGAACAGAGGACAGCAAGTTTTGCACAAGCCTAATGAGAAATAGGAGGCTGTATGGGGGTCTTTTTGTGGGGCTGCTACTGTAAAACCTGTGCTTTTTGTTAGTATATATGTTCCAAACTCCCCAGGGTAGGTCTAATGCAGCATGGCCTCAGTGGAATTTTTGCTGGTGTAAATGTCCTGGCAAGGGAGGATTTATTCCTTACATCACCAGCCTGGCAAATGTAGGCTGGGCCTTACTCTGTAACTGAGATTATTAGCTAATGGCTATAACCAATCCTGGGCGTAGTGCTCCCATCATTACTGTCAATTATGTGGGCAAGATCCATACAGCAAAATCAGGGCGACTGGAGAAATGGCATCTCCTCAGCAAGCTTCAACTTGAAAAGGAAGCCTGTAATGGTGATGCCTTTTGGCTATGGAACATGAGAGAACAGTGGGCATTTGTGCATGATCTGCAAATACAAGAGTGAGAGAGAAAAGCAACACAAAGGAGAAAACTTGCTCAAGGTATATGCAGCCAGGTGTAATCCTACTGCCAGAGTTTGTGCCATCCCAGGACTTACTACAGTAAGTCACTAAGTACAGCAGTCAAATACCGACATAATTTCCTAACCAGAAAACCAGCTTGTAATTAAGAAAACAAAGAGGTAAAAACAGGTGAGCTGCTTTCAGCCAGTCATGACCAAGGACACTTGCATCTACACCCAAAGCATGTCTTTGAGACCTCTGCTTATTAGGAAAATAGCCAAAATAGCAGCAGACTAAGCTTCAGCATTTGGGGGAAAAGTCTCAGCAACCAAACCAACAAAAATTACATTACAGCTTAAGGGATTTTTTCTCTTGTCACATATAAAGAAGCTCTTGTGGTTATGAGATTTCTTAGTTCTGCTTTGTTTATTCACCTGCAGAAGCTGTTTACCTCCTACATTCTACCACAAACATCATCACATAATTACACTATCTCATCCAAATCAGAAGGCTCATAACCAATCCTGTCATTTGCTGACAGTGATGATTTCAGCAACTTTCCTGTAGAAGACAATACACCAAACTTTCCCCATAGCAATAAACTCTGCAGTTACCTTCATCATCTATTCATTGACACACTGGAACACTGCCACTTAAAACAGAGCTGCAGTACCATCATTGCTTCATTCCCTCTCCAACGGCAGATAGCTGTGCACCACGGTTACTTATTAAAACCTTTTAGAATAAAAATAATGTGCCACTGAGTGGCTTTCCAACATCTACCATTACCTCAGGTACCTGGAATGTCAGGGAAAAAAAATCCCCATCTGGTTTATATTATTAATGCAATAGTGGAAAAAAACTTAATCTATGTCCTTGACAATCTCTAGTGCTCATATGAAAGATGCATTTTTTTCGGGCATTCATGCTCCCATGAAGCACAGGAACACTGCTTGTAGCTTATAATACTTGGCATTTACATTTCTTCTGAGGAAACCCTCTATCTCTCAGTGTGAGGTGCTGAAGGTGAGGTGCTAATCCTACATCCCCTGGGAACGGGAATACCTTGTGAAAAACAATACTTGGAATATTTCAGGTGAACAACTGTTCTTCCCACGAGTTGTACCTGTAGCCCTGCATACAGTTAACTCATAAGTAAAATGTGCTGTAAAGAAAAAGATTTTCTTTGAATTTAGGAAAAAAGTTTTGCTTTAATTAGTATGAAAGAACAGCTTTCTCTCCACCACCAGAGTATCTGAAAATTTAAGAAGCCAGTCATGATGTCAGATTTCTGTCACCTTGACCTTAGAGAATAAGTCTCAATACCAAGTTTCTTACTGGGACTGTTCACCTTCCTTCCACTTCCCTGAGTTAAGGACACCTGGTGCAGATGGTGCAAGCAGGAGGAGGCTGGGCAGGGGCAGGGCAAACATGGCCAAAAAACCAACAAACCCAAACCATGACAACTGTGTATCAGACTTGTGGCTTAGAACACCTTCACTACTTGTTCAGAGTGTAGAGTGCCTCTTTCACATCATGTTGTATTGTTTATTAAGGTTCAGACGCCTCCTCACTGAGTGCCATGTCCTCCAAACTTCCCCTCCACTGGATGTGTTTGCAGCACACGCACTTAGTGCCCTGCCACCCCAGAAATGCAGGTGCTGTGGTGATGCCTCACAGATTCCACACCTTTACAGTGTCCCCCAGGTGATGAGTCACCACTGGATGTCCCAGCATGTGCTTTTCTTCCTGTAGCATCATTCACAAAACAGCATTAACTTGCTGTACTACTTTTTAAAAAGATCTCCATAAAAGCTGCAAGGTGGAACACCAATCATTGTTCCCCCATGAACTGGTGTATCCAGCAGCTCTCTTCTCAAGGACGACATGGGCCCACAGAGGCTGGTTCAGGCCCTCTCCCTTGTTCATGGGGCAACTGACACTAAAAAGGTTAAAGCACTCAGCAGGGGAGATACTATGCATGGGCCATTTTAATTTTCATGAGCCTTTTTGCACTTTATTTCCACACCTACAATTCCAGGTTGTACTTAACGCCTTGGCACTGTTGGAATACTTACTGAAGTTGTCTAGATGAAAGCAGTGTTTATGGCCGTTCCCTAGCACAGCCTGAGCTGGGGATTACATGACCTCCTTCTAACCCAGCCACTCATGGTACCACAGCTCAGACACAAACTGGGGCAGCCAATTGCCTGATTTTGTGTCTCTGGCTGGGCTCTGTAGGTGCCAAAAGAAGCTGGGCGCCTAAACCTCATGTCCTCTTGGTGCTAGCTGGGCTACTCCTACTCTTTCTGTTGGTGAAGTATTTAATGGAATACTTCTGTCTTTCCCACAGTGGAAATCTCGCTATAGCCATTCAAGCAGAACCTTTGGAAAAGCAATCCTTTGTTTCTCATTTTCATAACTCATTTATAATGTTTAGGACATTCCGAGAGCTGGATACTACTAATGTGATAAATGAAGATACAGAGGCAATGGCTTGAGTAATGCTAGGCCTGTGTGCCTGTTGCAACTTTGGTAAAACCAGAAACATGTGAGAGAGGGGCTTTTTAATTTTTTTTAAATCCTCACCATCTTTTGCTGAGTCTAGTCACATAGCACAGACATTCTAACCAGTCTGTGATTAATTAGCTAGAGATCTGCAACAACTCCTCTTCATGACTAAATATTTTTTTAGTCTATCAAACTGTTAGTGCAAAGTGGGATAAATGACACTAGAGGGCCAGTGATCCTGACCTGGAGGTTCTGTTGCTCATTGAGGCTCCAGATGCTAAGCACCTTTTCAGATGAGCCTGAGATCCCCTTGGCCTTCTCCACGTCAAAGTCAAGGCTCATCACTGGCTCCTGGTGGCAAATCAGTTGGCTCAACGCTTTTCCCATTGACACATTCCAGAGGACAACTGATCCATCTTCATAGCCAGCCAGAAGCACAGGTTGTGAATCACAGTTGAGCTGATTAGGGAAAAATAAAATTGTTTGAGAAGTAAATAGTCTGTTAGGAAAATTACCATCCCTGTGTATGTTTTAGTCCAAGCACCAAGAGAATTAATTAAAATGCTGACTGGTGTAAAGTGAGAAAAAGTTTAGAAGTCTGAATTTTTTTATTCCATCCACTTACAGAAAGCATTACTAAGTAATATGCATTTACAGGTTTTATATCTACATATCAAATTCTAAATTTTATATATATTACACATATTTAACATACACACACATATATATACACGCAGAGAGAAAATTTTTGTCTGAAAAGCCAAACTATTGCCATCTATAACAGCTGAAAAGAACCTGCCTGAAGTTTTCAGGAGCCTTACTTCATGGTCTGAACTTCGTTTGCACTTCTTAAAAAAAATTCCACAGAGCAGCTGAGTTACCCTCGAGCAATACAAGCCTGTAGGGGCATTGAGAAGTGCCATGCTTAGGGGTTCCAGCTCCACGCTGCCAACTGCAGGGCTGCACAGAGGGATCGCGTGCCCAGGTGCCCCGCAGTGCTCGAAGGTAAACACTGAACCTCCCGGCAGGAATCTCTGGGTCAGTCACCAAGGGGTTAACGGGCGCCCAAGTCCACTGTAACCAACTGAAAGCTATTTTGATTAATGATGTCACAGGCCAAAGGGCAGGGCACCCTGGGCAGACACCTAATTTATTTAAGCCTCTGAAATAACTCAAAGAAGGGAACATTACTGGATTACATGTCACACTTAAGGAAAATATTCATCATTGCTCCAACCAAAAGACTAATGATCCTGTAAGCGGTAAATGCTTACAAGAGTGAAGATGCAAATCCCTAATGAAAAGCAACAAAAAAGAGGCATCTGTTAATGCCAGTTATTTCTTTAATAGGAGAAGAAATATCAATATAGACATCGGGATTATTACCACCTCATGTAGGCATATCTAAGAAATGTATCCATCAGGGTATTCAGATCTTTCCAAACCCTGTGTGCTCCTACAGGATTTGTTTGCTTGGTATTCATTTAAAATAAAGGTAAAGGGCATAAAGAATTAATTTTTACCAGTACCATGTTACTAAATGAGGTCAAACTCGCTGGCTGTCAGTGTCATGATGCAAACCTATAGTGGCCAAGGCTCACTGCCTCTGTTAATGGTCCAGA
This sequence comes from Machaerirhynchus nigripectus, assembly GCA_013397975.1. Lineage (NCBI taxonomy): Eukaryota > Metazoa > Chordata > Aves > Passeriformes > Dicruridae > Machaerirhynchus > Machaerirhynchus nigripectus. The sequence goes on from VZRQ01002109.1 coordinate 446,284, forward strand.
CTGTTCTCCCACTGGTTATTCTATATTCTGGAGCGAGTAAAACTAACAAGAGATGGGTGGTCTGAGTAACATGACTGCTGAGTACCAGCCTCATGTGCTTCCTCAGCCTTACTGAGCCTAGAGAACTGTTTGAATGAGGAATGGAGCTCCCTGAGCATGGAACAACATTGCTCCTTAAAAGAAGGAAACCAAGGGGAAATCCTTGGAAATTCCTTGTAAATGTAGGAAATCCCCTACGTCATCCTTCTGAACGGGTCTGTCCGCACCTGGGATCTTGGAGGAGCCTCCTTCCTTCCTCTAAGATCCTTTTTCCTTTGAAAAGGTAGGGAGCATGCTCTGGCTAGAAAGGCCCACAAAGCAGGTCTCTCATAGTGTCCAGAACTATGAACAATTTTTCTGTCAAATTCTTGATTAGCTGAAATAATACAACATCAGAGCAGTGAGTATATGTCAGATACATGTGAATTAACGTTAACTCACCAGGTACTTTGGATGAAGAGTATTTGGTTTTTGATACCAGATATCAAAAAAGTTCTAAAAAAAATACTGAATAAAACAAACATTCCAGATTTTATTTGTATTTAATAAAGGGTAAAACCTTCAAAGCAAAACAAAGTATTTCAGAGATACTTTTAAGTTTAAAAAAACCCCCCAGTTTAAGCATAAAAAACCTCCACAATTATCTGTGCTGCTCTTCTGCTCGGAGCTGGGGGTTTACAGAAGGTGTAGCTGTCATCAGGCAGTGAAACACATCAGCTCCTCTCCCTACTCCAAGTAGGATGGTGGCTTCCAAAGGAGCTCCTCACCCTTATGCAGACGGCAGAGACAGGTGAGTGCTCAGCATTTTGAGAATGCCAAGCAAAACCTTTTCTTTTTATGTGCTGTGGGTATTGCACTTTAGATTTGAAAAACAGTAATTTGCATGTGAGATCCAAGATTGGTCTATTTTAAAACCCAAGTACTGTTTCCTATGAAATGTAGGTCTCCCACACTACTTCCTGACTTCCCTAACTATATGAAGTGTAATATTTCAATGGGTACATGAACTAAAACAATAAAAGCTATTGAAAGATCAGTGGAGCTCTTGGTCTGAGCCTGGACTCACCAAGCAGTGCTTCACAACGGCCTATTTATTTCAATTCCCAGTAACAGACACTGCTGGAGAGAAGTCTCACCATTCATATTCTGTTTCAGTAGAAAAATTAAATTATAAATCATTGGTCTTCCTAAGCAGAACATTTTGTTGTTGCATTTGGATAACTGTCAAGGAAGGAAGAAAAGGTGATCTCCTGTCAACTCAACAGGAATAATTGCAATAGTTTATATAAAGTAATAACTCGGCATTTCCAGTTTCGACATGTATTATTCTTGTTGAATTATTTTGTTTGCACCATTATGCAATATGATGCCTTCCCCAAGGAGTGCAAAAAATTTAAGGGAAGACTATCCTTACTCCTACAAATCCTACTCCACCCAATTAGTAATAGCAGGAAGGTGTGAAACTGAAGGGACAATGCATTTAAGAAAATGAATCTTCAAAAGAAATTGAATGAACTAATATCTTTAAGGACAGACCTAGAAAAACAAGGGGTGAAAGTGCTCAAAAGAACAAAATAAATAGCTGTAACCTTTCTGACTGCTTAGGAGAAGCCAGTGAGGCTTAATCTACAAGCCTAATCTCTGTTGTCTTCTACTCTATAGTAAAGTTTCTCATTCACACTGCTGCTGGAGACATTTGTTGTTTCCGTGAATTGTAGAAAAATACGATGGTACCTGGCTGCAGCCCCCAAACTCTTGTTGGACAACTACCCCGTGCACTCTTCCTTCAGACCTCTATGGGGTTCTCCCTGTCAGCTTCTGTTTCAACTTGTTAATTTACTGTGCCATAAGCAACATCAAATAGTCTCTTAGGCAACCCCTGAGTGCTGGGCTGGGAGTGCTCATCTCCTGGGTATGTCTGAATATTGCCCAACACAGTCGTGTACAAAGAAATCCTGGACGGCCTCTGTTCAGGAAGGGGTGCAGCTGGGTGAGCTCGTGTTCTCCTGGTTTATGGTTACAGGGTTACTCAGAGAGCCACTTCCAGCACAACCACAGAACAGAATGCAGAGCATCACTTTGGTACACCACATGCAATTATTTCCCTTAAGGGTATCCTCTTCTCTATGCCTTTAAACCAAGTTGCACACATTCGTAAAAGAGCAAATACAGCTGTGAGACTCTAAGGGATTATCTATACTTGCCTGGTGCAGTCTAGGAAGTTATGGTGAGTTATCAAAGTCAGAATTTGCATGGAATAATTTACCTCTCCCAGTTCCCAGTCCTCTGCTTTATCCCCACTGGCAACAAAATTAAAAACTATATAAAATTAAGACTCTGCACCTGCTCTGCTTCCTAGAGGAATAGCAATATTAATCCATGTAGAAAATATGGCAAGACAGAGGACTTCTTATACAGGCAAGAAAAATTTTCAACACTGAACATTTCCACAGTTATCTCCACCTTATTAAAAAATGTCAAGAGACAGAAAGACCCATTCATTTCATCAAGCACTGAACACTGCATTTTTAGGAGAAACTTTGTTTAACAAAAGCCTAATCAGCCTATTTAATTTCCTTTTATTTTTTTTCCTAGTTTTTAATTACAGCATGGAACTTGAACTACGGCCTCTCTTGCTTTTGTCTGAAGTCCGCAAGTGAATTCCTCTAGACTTCAGTCGGTTCAGGATCTTGGGTGAAGACACCGAGGCCACAAACTTTGATTGATAATGTTTTCAACCGAAACCAACACAAATGTTCCAATGAGCCTGCAGGAATTACACACCTGGCATCAGCTCAGACAGTCCTCTAGAGCTGGAACAGTGCGTTGTCAGGGGGTTACACGGGAATCAGCTCTGCCACCAGTTCTCTGGAGATTTCACGCCAACCACCTGAACTCCTTCGTCCTCTACTGCCACCTTTTTGTATTACTTATGTTCACTGTTAGCAGCCCATAAACATTATTTGCTAAATATTTTGCAAACGTGGGTTTTTTTCACTAACTAGTTTTATTAACCTTTTTGTCCGAAGTCAGTACCACCATAAATATTTTGTTCCTATTGTATATCTGGAATACAAATGTTCAGAGTGTTTCCTCATCCTGAAGGCACTGAAGTGAATGGAACCTGCCATTAAAACCACTGTTTTAAGCAAACCAATCATTTCTCATCATTCTTAATGCAGTGAGAAAACATACCAAAGAACTGGCTTTGGTAAGTCACTCATTTTCCTCTTGATTGATGCAAAAACTGTATCTATCCTAAGGATACAAAGAGAATTTGCAAATCTTCCATTAAAGCTTGGAAAGCTCTGAAAGTTACATTAAGGATGTTCACAAATCTTTCCCCCCTTTAATAGTATAATTACTTGATTGGTTTGATAATAAATCAAAATCCAAGTGAAGAAAGATTCATGTGCTTCATATAAAATGAATCACAGGGAAAACATTTCACAATTAGCAGGCACTCTTGCCTTACCTGCCATAACTTCAGACACATGGGCATGCCCAGCTTGGCACCCACCTCTGGCTTCAAGGTACAGACTGACGTCTTGGATGGCAGCTCCAAAATCTGAACCTGACATCAGGAAAACAACAGGAGTTGGTCAGGCTCCAGGTCAAAATTCTGCTGTTAAAAACACAAGTCTTTTAAGGTGATTAAGGTTAGTATAAGCTCTTCCAGTAAAAACTGTCTGGAGGAAACTGAGAAACACATGCTAAGTTGGAGCTGTAAGGGGAATCTACAGCTAGCTAAAGAAGTGCATTGTTTTAGGAAAGACCAGACACAACTGCAAGAGTGAACACATCCTCTTCTTCTACTCTTCTATTGAATTACAGCCTACTTTCCCAACAGCAGATGACATTGTCCACACAACAGATAACACTGCAGACTGCTTAATCTGAACACACCCCCCTGCTTGCTTTCCCCTTTTTCCATCTCTGTTGCTAGCTTTTTGGCTGTATTCACCTGCGAACACTTGCATTCTCTCCTCTGAGCTGTTATGGTAACACAGAGCTTGCGTGGAAATACAGGCACTGTACAAATGCAAAGGGGAGTTTTTATTTACTGCTGACTGCACTAACAAATCGTAACCCCAGAATTACCAGCTCAGGCCAGCTGTAGCAGTGTCTGCACTCAGGTATTTTTAACACAATGTTGTCTGACCCTGCTTTAGACAGGGTCAGACAATGCTGCGTTAAACACCTGTTCTGTCTACAGAGCAGCTTCCATTGTTGCTCGCACTGATGGTAATGAATCACGGACCTGGTTTGGGTGGTTTTGATTTCTTTCTTTCTTTTTTTTTTTTTTTAAACATTGGGCAAGTTGTTTCTCTGCCAAGGAAGTAGCTCATTTCCAGCTCAGGATGATGGCAGGCAAGATCAGGGGAGTCTGCCTTTTTAGTTTGGCACGGGAACATTTCGAGACTTTTGATTGACACACCAGTGCCTCAACTCTGGGCTGGTTCTCAAGCCTGGAACTCTGGAGAAACAGAAGCTCTCAGGTACCAAACCCTGCTGCCAGGAACATCGCTGTTTCTCACATGCATACTTAATCACCAAGGTGATCTTTTCTTCTAATCAAATAAACAATGGTCTGCATTGTGTGGTAAAATTAAATTACTTATTACTTGAAACATTTGATAAATCCAGCATCACCAGCCACTCTAGGCTCGTCCAGAATGTGCAAGAGCCCGACAGCTCTGTTGGACAGCCCCAGTCATGCGAATTTCCTTAAGCATCTGAGATGAGGTATTACACAAATATGGCTCCTCTGGGAGCCATCAATCAAGCCACAGCAGCTGTGATGGCTTTCCAATCCCATACCTTTAGTTCAAAGCTTGCCAGAACATCTTCCTATTTCTAGAGGCTGTCAGCCAGCCTGCCAAAAGCCAGCTGCACTCTAGGACTGCAAGTACAGTGTACTGCACACAACACACAGAACGCTTTCGAAAGCCACTGAGCAATAGAGCAGGAAACTGTTTTCCAGATTTGAGGAATACTGACTACAGCCAAGAGCCATCCAGTCTGCAGACCAAACCTGGGAACAGACCAAAGTTTGATCATCTGGGAATTCTGGCTCTTTGGAGCTCTACTCTTAACAAAAGATGCTTTTCTCTTGTCAACTTTCTTGCTATCAACATAATGACCAAGTTAGCTGTGGCAGGAAACAGGCTATAAATATGAAGATGACCTGCCCTCATCTTGCCTCTTTCATCACTGTCTCTCCAAAGGGCATTGCCTCTTAGGCAAGACCAAAACTGCAACTTTTATGCAATAAAGAAGGGTAAGTGTGCTGTGATAAATGCACTTCTGCAGGTTAAAGACAACCCAAACCTTCTTTGCTTTACCGTGACTAAAAACAGATGAACTGGTACAAGGGCTACAGTTGGGCTTGCAAAGGCCAAAGAAAAACAATGAGAAAAGCTTTGTGCAGAAGGCAGGCTGCCTGAGCTGGATTGACAGTTCCAGAGACTGTCTGCACTAAAGGCAACTGAGCCTTAGAAATAAATACTATTTCACATATTTTGACAACTGTAACCTAAAACTTGAAGTTCCGTGTTGGTTTTGCTTAATAGGAGAAAGATTTGCCTTTGCCTGAGGTTAATAGTGTTCCTGGGTGGCTAAAACTGGCCACAAGGAAACACACCCTTTTTCTTTTTCACATTAATAAAGCTTTTAACATGTTTCTGGCAAACTGGCAAGAAAAGTGCATGTAACTCATAATTGGTGATTTAAATGCAATCATGAACAAATAAATGCCTGTTCAGATCTCATTATTTATGGACTGAACCTGCTTTAAGACAAAATTACTCTTTTTTTGGACACCAGCCAAGCATAAACACTTATTAAGTCTTAATTTTAATCATAAGCTGCAAATGTACTGTGTCTCACACAGTGCTGCCTATTTGGAAGCACTATATATTATGGGAGCTTATGTGAATTTATTGAAACATGACACAGTTCTAATGCAGAGGTTCACACACAGAGTGGAACTCTTCTACCTCAGGAGACAGCAAATCATTCTCCTCTTGCAGGGCCCAAGCAAACAAATGAGAATAAAACAGAGATGAGTTGTAAGCGACACCGGGGTAAACGTCTTCTATTTGGGTCAGATGATTATTTAATTCATTACCGGGACTTCTCCAGCTGACACAAGAATGCACTTGTCAATTTTGTTTAACTTAAGTATTATTGAGCACTGCTGTAAAATGGAGGGAGTTCTTTGTTTGATCAGGACAAGGTATGGGACTTAGAATGGCTGTATTTACTGGTGCAGTGGCTGTGTCTGCAGGCATATCTAGTTCTGTAAAAGGCTGAAGATTCTGGCTGTGAGTCAACCAAGTACTTAAATACGTGCTTAACTTCTGTATAATAAAAAGTTCACATTTTCTTGCAATACAGGCACTTATTACTTCGTGTATAAAATATGCACTTTCAGTTTCAAGACACACAACCTACAGTCCAGAAAAGCATGTGAACTTTTATGCTCATCAGCAATTTTCACGTAGCTACAATATTTCTTTTCATATTTATACCACTTTTTTCTTCTTTCATGATTTTGGTATTTTGATGTCAAGTACCTGAAATTTTTGTGTGATGTCCTCAAACAGTCCCTTGTAGAAAACAAAACTGTAATTTCTACAAAGCAGAAGTGGACATTGCCAACAAAGCTGTCAGTGAGCGCTGTGATAGTGGTATTAGATGTGGACTTCTCCAGTGGGAACTGAAATGGACCCTGCAATTATCTCACACAGAGCAAACCTCTGGCTGTTAATAGTAACTGAACTATTTCCAGCCCCAGTTTCAGGTAAGGAATTAGCCTGGGGTGGAAGACCACGTATTGCATTACAAATCACCTGCACCTCCCCTCTTCTCGCCAAAGCTGGTTCAGCTTCAGATGGAAGATAAGCACCTCCACCTGAGGACAGACCTGCTGACCATTAGTTCCCCAGAAAGACTCTTGTTCCCAGTATTCAGCAGCACTAGAAGAGTTTTCAAAACTCCTACATGTAAAGATCAGCAGCAGCTGCAAATACTTAAATGCCAGATAAATCTTGGGCTGGTATCCTTGTTATTAAAGCATGAGTTATACAATTCAGTCATCCTTGTAGCAGTAGAATTAGTGATTAAAACCCCCAATGGTTTCTTGTGCTGCCTGCTCTTGAGCAGAGAATTCAACGGCACTGATGTTTCCCCTCCTAAACGATGTCATTTCAGTACCAAAAGCAACCTCTCAAGCACAGAGAAAGAGACACTTCCTACCTCCTCCAGGCTTCTGGCTGCCATGGCCATTAGCCAGCGTCCCTGTGCCACCTTTAACAGAGAACATCTGCAGAATCCCACATGCTCCGTGAAGACAGAATCCGTCACTGAAGTCCGTCCCTCTGCTAAATCCCACAAGCAGATCCTCTGGTCGCGCCCCTGACTGTTACAGTAAAACAAGTTATCCATGAGCTGCAGTCTGAGGAAGCCTGGCTGCCTGCAGGGCAGTAACTCAAACTGGGTTTTTAACAGGCAGTAATGGACCAAGCTTCGAACAGCTTCTGTGGGGGTGTTAATTGGGTGTTTCATGAAATGTGGGGCAGCTCAGTGTCCCTAAGACCACCATCCTTCTTCCGACTGTGGAACTGGCCAAGAGGTTCAATCATCCCTGGGAGGGGGGAGGGCCTGGGACCCAGTCAGATGCACTGCAGTCACAGTTTCTGTTTCCTTGTGCAGAGAGACTTGATCAGGCTGAGTTGAGCTATTTATATATGTGAATATATTTATAAAGTCTCATGAGCATTTGAACATATACACAATAAAAATACTTAACATGATATCATTGATTAGATCTAATTTAAAAGGAAACAAAAGTATCCAAAGATTCACACATGTAACACTCATTCACCCTAGCAATGAAATGGAAATGTCATGTGTCAAGTTATTCAGTGGTCAACTTCCCACAGCCACAGGCAGGGCACAGAGGGCTCCTAGGACTGTGCACATGTTGAGACACAACGGAGAGGGACTGGCAGCAATTGCTCAAGGAAACGCTGTGGCTGAAACACCCAAAGCCAGAGAGCAGCAGCGGCTGCATCCGAGGGACGAGCGCAGCTCCCACAGACTCCGCAGCACAGCCCCGTCCCAGAGGCTTTGTGCTGCTCCCAGGCAGGCAAAGCAAGGAGGCCACACAAAGGGCACAGCAGGATTTGTTGCAGATTTATGTGATCCCACTGGCTCTGGGACAAAGCACTGTGCAGAAGCTTCCAATCCATAAACTACAGCAGCACAGGATATATGTCCACATGTTATCACCTGGGCAAGGAGTCATCAAAAATCCCTTATCCATGTCTTACTTCAATTAGCAGTACCACCTGATGGAAGTATGAAACCAAAACAGAGGAGATATCAATCTACAGACTGTTGGGACTTCAACATCAGTGCTGTTCAGCTGAGTGACAAACTGACACAACATTTATAGCACTGGGCATACAAACAATGTGATAATGCAAGAAAGTGTTGGATTTAGCTTTACAAGAGAGAAATATAAAATACAGCTAAATGCTGCCCTAAAATTGCACTGCTATGTGAACTGTTAGAACTATATAGCAAAAACAGAGGTACGGAAAAACTCTATAATTATACAAACAATGCTCATTCAATCTGATTTTATGGGGGAGAGTGTTGATAATTGTACTTAAGCAGATAAGAAATATAAATGCTAATGAGTTCCACTGTATATTATGAGATGTCTTCTCTAGATAAACATGTCAGAACACCTCCTAATCATACAGACACTTTGGCATCTACTCTGGATCACCTGTCTAATCCAAAGTACACAAATCTTCCTGACCTTCCCTTGCTAAACAAGAACAGAAGATATTTTGCAACAAAGTAAAAGTGTGAAACTCAGCATTCTTGCTCATTTTCAGTCTTCCACTCTCCATCTCTGATTCTTCTCTTCCTTCCTTACCCTTTCTCCATCTCCCCTCTATTTAAAAATTCTTTATATCAATCATCCCCAGGAACCAGCTGTGAAAAGTTTGTCAACTTCAAATCCAAGTGTATTTCCTTGACCCAAAAACCTCACCTGTTCTCAGCGTAGTAATAAAGACACTACAGATCCCAAGTTGTTATGATGTCATAAGATACATCATAAAGAAATTAATTGTATCTTTCCCTCCTCCACTTTTTATTCTAGACTTTTTCTGTCTTTTTATACTTCAGTACATTTCCATATGTGTTGGAGAAACTTTTAAGTGACTCAAGAATTAATTAAGAGACTCCTTTGTCCCCCCCCCGCCTTTTTTTTTCCTTCAATCACAGAGATAAGAATATGTCACAGAGACAAGAATAATATCACTGTTTTTTGCCTACTTTGCTAACCTGAGAAGCCTGTCTTTACCACCCATTGTCTCCACGCAGTAGACAGATTTTCTTCCATGGCCGTCCAATGCTGTGTCCACTCGGTGTGTTTTCAGGTTCCAGACATGGATAAACCCGTTCTCAGACCTGGCGGTAGGAAGAGATGCTCTTAGTGTGAGCACTGCATGGAGGTGGATCAGAGTCTGATGCTCTTCCTTTTTTTTGTTTTGTTTTGTTCCCAAAACTGAAGCTGTATGCACAGGTAACACACCCATCATGCAAAACTGTGCATGCTGCTGTTTTCTCCAGAAACACTTTGTCAAAATAAATACACTTCAGTTCCAGAGGAAACAACCATATGACACTCAGCACAGCCAGAAATCCCGGTGTACTTACCCAGAGAAAAGAAGGGGGATATCAGGTTCTGGGCCTCCACAGGAAAAATGCAGAGTGTGGACTGAAGCACTGGTACCTCTGAGCACAAACTGTGGATCTGGAGGTGGCAGAGCCATCAGAGCAATGAACTGGGGGGGTGAGAAGCAGACACAGATATTACAGAGGGTAAGGCAGCCTAAAGTGAAATAACAAATTTAAATACATTCTGAGCAGGACCCTTGCTTCTCCTCTTTCCTCTTTGAATTTTCATTACTGAATGTTTTTTCTATTTGCCACCCAGTCGAGGGTGAAGTATCCTGTTAAGATGAGCTGATGAAGCAGGTGTCCAACCTGCTCTTTGCTGCATTCCTCTCTAAGCAAGGTGCCGAGCTGGCCACGTGCACGCACCTCTCGCACACTTGTAAATCCCAAATCGGTTAGCTGCTCTCCCTGCTGCTACAGCGAAGGCTGCAAGTTTCTTACACAAGAAACTTGACACCCATAATTTGAGTGGGCAAGCAATTTATCATTTCACTTTAGCCTCCTGGCTAAGTCTTTCCCCTTCCTCCCCACAAAAATACTACTTTTGTATTTTTTCAGAAAAGCACTGCAGTGAACATATCAACTGAAAAGAATTTCAGATGAGATGGGAGTGATGATCATTTCTACACAAGAATTCCATTACTCCATACTGTTTTAATTTTTGGTTCTAGGCATGGTTTCTTGAAAAACGAAATGCAGTACTTCATATTAACTGAGTGACTACTGTGCTAAACATTTTATTTCAAGGGGTTTGTATTCCCTAAAGGATCAAGAGATGGATGTTTTCAGCTTCATGTCAAACATGGTCCGAGTCAGCACAGAGCAGGTGTATGGGGGAGCAGGCTGCCCTGTCCCACATGGCAAAGGAGAGGACAATTCCTGATGAGCTCACAGCAACAGCCTGTGTGATCCTCACTGCTCTGGCCCCCTCACCAGGTATTTCCCTTCACATTAACAGCTTTGCAGGCAGCTGTGCACAAGCAGTGGAGAAGGACGAGGACAAATTTTCTGTGTTCTTGCAAATGACTCTCCAGACCTGTGGTGAGACAAGGCAGCCAGCAGCTGATTCAACTGGAAGTACAATTTGCAGTTCATTGGAAAATATATTACAATGTCCATTACAAGAAATATTTTCACCGTGAAAAGTGTTGGCTGCCTGAACTGTGGCATTACTAGCCATGCTTGAGTATCTGCTGCTTCCTTTTTGACTTAACCGCCTATAGAAAAGGGCAGCTTTTGCCACTGCAGGTGTCAACTCTCATCACTTCTTCCCATTCATGCATGTATTACCTCAGATTAAACAAGAAGTGTTCTAAATTCAGTAAGGGAAGGTCAGCAGGTATTGGTCTGCCTGCTGGTTCACAGTAAAGGAACTGCAGAGAATCAGAACAGAGCACAAGAGCTACAAGTTCCATGGCAAAACAGCCCAACTTTTCACAGTCATCTCACCTCAGTAGCAGCTTTCAAATTCTGTTTAATGGATGCACTTGCTAATGCACCTCATTTGCAGGTCTACCTCGAGTGTTTATAGATCAGTTATCACCATGGTATCTATAGATTCTAATTAAATGCAATTATCTTTTAGGGCTAGTGACGAAACAGGATTCTTCAAGTGTAATGTGGAGTTCTCCCTCAATAGCACTGTGTAATTAGGTATGAAAATAATGAGCTCAGTGGATACCCTCGGTGTTTTAGGGCCCTGACTCATCTCTTTTATGAAGTTGTTGGATGATCCAGACTCATGGCAGGCTGGAGTACATTTTCAGATGTACATGATATACAGGTTCGCCCCCACGGTGAGATCCAGCTCCCAAGTGCCCCTCTGCAACATGCTCCACCTGTGCTATAAACCTGTTAGATCAAGGATATTGTCACCAAGGGACACCTCTTTGGGGCACTACAGCTGTGTACTGGTGCCCTCAAAATGACACTTTGTAGAACCAGATAAATGAAAGAGTAGCTAAGAGCTTGTCAGAGAAGCAGGGTCTCACTTCATGGTGGAGCAATTCTGGCTCACTGCACTGAGCAAGGAAACAACTGAGGCAGCCCAGAGGCTATCTGGGATTACAAGGCAGGTTTTTAATAGCATTTTTCTAATTACTAACACAGAAGTTTTTGCTGACAGACAGCAAGTGTGTGCGTGGCTGTGGGAAGGGTTTTACCTGGCATGAAACAGACACTACTAATGCATGTCTTTACAAGGATGGTATTTCAGAAAAACCCTCAGACCAGTTACAGGAAAAAAAGACCTACTGAAAACATACTTCTGAGCTGCAAGCTATTGAAGGGACTTTCTGCTCCTCAGAGTCTGGTTCTTTCCTTGCTTTTCTGCTAATCATATATGTGAATCTGGAAATTTGGCTTAATATTAAACCTAATGTTTACAGAGTCCTTATTACTTCCTATCATGATTTGGCAGATGAATGGCAGTGTGACAGTATTTAGTGTCTCATTTTCCTTCCAGGAGGTGCTGAACTATAAAATTTCATCTTTCCTGTCCTTTTTATCCATAAGCTTGGACAAGTCACTTAAGACAAGATTTAATAAAAAGTTCTTAGATACCTACAGAAAATCCCATGAGGTTGCAAAGAGATGGTGTACTGGTACTTTAATAACTCCAAGAAAGCATCAATCTGTTCCTGTTGACACACAAGCATCCTCAAAAAAATGACATTCAGCCTACCTTCAACTCACCAGGTAGCTCAGTCTCTCTACCTTACAGGGATAATGAAATACATTGTGGAGTACTGATTTGAACAGATAATGGTTATACTGTGCTTTGCTAAGCAGACAGCTACAAACATGCTAAATATGACAATTGTGAGATGGTTAAAGCCTCTGGGGAAATTTTTCAAAAGTGCCTAAGTGATTTAGAAGCCTAAGACTCATTTCCAAATGAATTTTCAATCCTACATCTCTAGGACTTTTTAAAGTTCCACCCCAGGTGTCTAAAAATGAGTTCTCTAATTAGCACAACATTTATTTTCTTGTTAACTCTATCTAGCCTCAGGGAGACCAATCTGTTCTTGTTAACTGGGGATATCTGCAACAAATTTAATTAAATGAATTTGCTTAGTATTTAGTCTGGTCTGAGAGCAAAATCTGGCTCAAGGGCTTGAACAAGCAAAGTGCAACCTACAGAAAAAAGTTCATTTAAAGGCATTTCTGGGCTACACTATATGTTTGTCCCTGTGTTATTACCCTCGTGCTATGACTCCTACCTCCTGTGAAAGGAGTTAAAAGACATGAATAAATGAATCATTTCGCTCATGGCAGTACTTGCTTGCAAGACAGCATCACCTGCAAGAGAGGCAACACCTCAGCATCAGGCTCTTTGGTTTTTTTAAAAAGATGTTCCACTTCTTATTTCTTCCAGCCTTCCCTGTGCTGGTCACAGCATCCTCCTTCAGGAGCTGAGCTACACTGATGTGACACAGACAACAAGAAGTATTTTTCACAAGGTGCACTGCAAACCCTTGGGCTCCTGCACAAGTTACATTTGCTACACAAGTGGGGAGTGGAAACCCAGCTGCTCAAATGAGGGTTTCAATTAGTGAATGGCTGAGTGCAGCACACATGAGGGACCAAAAAGGGCTTTGTCTAAGAAAATGCATCTGCTAAATGCCAGAAAAAATAAATTTCCTTCAAAATGACGTTATTTTAAAGAACAATTCACTATTAATATCCCTCACAAATCTTACTTTGCTTAGGTTGCAATTAGAATAATCCTCAAACCATTTGAATTTCTATGCAGTTGTATTTCAGTATCATCACTTCAGCATTTGATATAAAAATGTTAAGCTTTTATTTAATGAGAGTCATTTAAAATATGTAAATGTCAAAAGGATTACCTTAGAAAAATCTCTCAGAGAATTAAAAACATTAACAGATTCCCACAGGAAAAATTCCAGCAGAATTCAGCAATTCTCCTGTTCCCACTCCTGTCACTTGTATTTCTATCACACATTGAAGCAAAAACAAATTGCTATTAAAATATCATCCAAACACCCTCCTCCCCCTAACAAACTCCACAGTTCACTTTGAGATACCAATGGCTCAAGCAAAGACAGGAAAAATCCTCTTCTATTTTACTTTAGGCTTATTTAGAGTAGTAAAAACTCGGTGGTAAAAGAGCTTTTTCAGGTATAGGAGAAATAAATCTCCCTAGGTATGTCTGGCAAACTGATTTGGGACTGCAACCAGCAGGTGTGCAGACATAATTGCTACTGCAAAATATCCAACACATCCAGGTGTGCTCACAAACAGATACATGAAATCCCTGTTATTTTTTGACAATACCCAGTCAACCAGGTGCCACCCTCCCAAAGGAAAAATCAGAGCAAAGAATGAGTTGAGAAGGATGTGAATAAATTGTTCTTCCCCCTTTCCAGGCTTTTTCATTCATACAAAAGCCCTTTTTAGCCTGCAGTTCTCTGCCTACCTGCACCCCCTGACAAACTCTGCCCTGTTGCACAGCACACTGTGCTCTAGTGCATGAGTGTGTTTTGGAAGTGGGTCATGAGCTGCAACTGCAGAGGCAGTCAGGGGAAATAACAGCCTTCTTCAAGTTAATAGTGCAGTGCAATTTTGTTTGTTCCATTAAATTTGCAATCTCCACCATTAAAATCCAGCGGGCAGCCCTTGCAGTATGAGCTTTCCAAAGGCAATGTTCCCACGTTTCCAGGTCTGCCTCCAACCACGGCAGACAACGAGGTTTCTCAGTGGTGACACCATAAACTACTCTCAGCCCAAGCAACGCCCCGTACCACTGCCGGGAGGGCTGTGGCCTTTCCTCGTGGCTCAACAGCCACAACAGAGCCTGATGGTCCCACAGCACCCGATTCCCCTCACTGAATTGTGCTAGAACACAGCAGCACTTGGAAGTATCTCAGACATCCCTGGCTGTCACAAAATGCTGCCTGGTTCTGTGGCACTTCTCAGAAGCAGAGAACGGGAACTTAGTGCTACAAGAACCCATTCAATCAGTACCATTTTCATACATCATTAAAAGAGATGCCAGACAAATCCATGCAAGTTGAACGAGTTAAAAGTTCACATCTGACTGCATAAGTGAATTTTTACAGGTTATTGACTACATATGGTCTGAAAGCAGGTATATGATTTGGTAAACAATTCTTCAGATATGTTGTGACAAATTTTTAAGCCCACTTTTCATTTTGCATGTACAAACCAAAAAATACCAGAACACACTGAAACAGGGAAGTCAGCAATACAAAGAGGTGTTGTGAGACTGAAGAAATCTCTTTGCACCTGAGGTGAAAAGTAACTCAGCTGTACAAAGAAATGCCTTTCTGGGTCTTGTAGCAAGCTAACACACACAAAACACTTAGGGAAGTGAAAATCCCAAACTACAAGCCAGGCACCCTGCTTTTCGGATTCTTACCCCAGCTGCCCAAAACACATTTTATGTCTGTTGTATGCAAACACAGAAACGTGCACTAGCAAAAGTAAAACTAGCAGAAGCTTGATCAAGAGATGTGGGAGTGCTACACAAACAGTTGCAAAGGTCAGAGCCGCAGAATACATGAAAATTCATTTGTCAGTCATATAACAATGCAGCTTTCAGTTTAGAACTCCCATTTGTATCTTCAATGCCAAACTGAGATAGAAACGGTATATACTTCTAGGGTTTCTTTAAAGCAAATTTTAAAATTAATTTACTTCAAGTGGAAATCAGAAATCAGTAGAAATTTTTAAATCAAGAAATTGATGTGAAGCAGAAATTAGAATTAGTGGAAATTTTTGATTTAACCAGTAAATGTACTAATAAAGCACTCTTAATTTTCAGAGATAAGGATAACGAAATGCTTTCTTTTGAATTGGTTACTTTTCATACTACTATTTACTTATGACTGCCAAAGTAGAGATTAGGCACAGTGATGTACATTTTTGACTTCAAAACCTAAATTAATTATGACAATAACAATATTTAATTCTAAAAAATCACAACAGTGGAGTCAGAGCATTCATTAGTTTGTGCTTGCACTAGAAAATACCATATCCAGATACTGTAGACAGATTTCTATCTTGCTTGCAAAACTTGCTAGTTGGCGACACATCAGTGTCAAAGAGAATGCAGTGATTTATATGACCTAGTTACAGAATCCTTTATTAGCTGATATCATAAACCTGCTGCCACAAAGCCAACATTACAGCTGACAAGAGTCCTTCCTCTTACAGGCTGGGAGCCCTAAACACTGTCAGAGCTTTCATTCTAAATAGTCCCAATAAAATCATTTCTAATGACTGACAACGACTGCCTGCTCAGAAAAGCACTTCAAAAGTCTCAGTTTGAGAAGTGCCGAGAACCTCCAATTCCCACTGACTTCTAGGGAAGTTAGGAGTTCATAATTTCTCAGGAGATCCCCAGAATTACCTTCTCTCTTGACATTTGGACAATGAATGATGGAAGTTTCCACATTTTAATTGTAATAGTCAATGGACAGATAGCAAACAAAATTGCTTATCAGCAACTGGTGATATGCCAAGAAATCTTATGGGAGCAGGGAAGAAAATGACTAATAACCATCATGCAACACAACACATTTTTAATTATTTCCACTCAGATAAATGGCCCCTCACCGCATTAGCACCTTTTTTGTCTGTAAGCATTCCTTACCTGAACAAGGCTAAACCACAATATATTATGATTTTAAGTAATGAAGTTCGCAAGAAAAATGTATATAAATGTCAGTGTGTAACCTTCAAGAATACTGAAACCCAGGCTTTTGTCTTGAGGTTCACTTTCATATACTTCCATCTGCAATTTTTAAAAAAGTCACTGTTCAACAATTACTTTCTATATGAACACATAGTTTCAGCATGGGAACAACACTAAGAATGATTATAATCATTTGAAAGACACTAAGTTAGCATATGGATCTCATTGCCACTTACACATTTTGGTCACTGGAACAAAAAGCTATTAATCAATATGTAAAAGCCATAAATTAACATAAGCATTAATCATTCTAATACTCCCCCTGTGTCAGACTGATAAATTTTTTTCAGTCTTTCATTCTGACACATGCGCCTTCAGCTATCAGCTGGTTGACCTTTTTAAACACAATTAAACATTTTGGGCATTGCAAATCTTATTGAAGTAAACATTTTGGAGACAAATATCATGGATATATTTATGCCAAAAATATGGGGTCTTAAAACATGAGAGCCCCTGCCTCTCATCTTATTGCACTAGTTTTTAATAAGGGAGCCTAAAATACAGTGTGAAATACAGCTGAAACAGATGAAATTCTAGTGTTTCATAAACAGGTTCAATTTGCAGATGAGGGAAAATACACCCATCTGTTTTACTTTCTGAAACCATTAATTGCTTGGGAAAGTGCAATGATATAACTACAGCCAGCCTTGTTTAGAGAAAGAAACCATAAAAGCCTGTAGTAGTTCAGCTCTACAACACACTCTGCATAAAATTATTGGGGGACAAAAAAGACAACAAATGCTTAATCATTTTGAAAACTTGAAGAATATGAATATGCATTTATATATACAAAAGAAGTTGAAAAAAGGATTTATACAAGTCTCTCCTCACCATAACATCAGACCTAGAAAGAATTTAAGTTTGTACATGTGATAAATCATGGAAATCTAGCAGAAAATTGATAAGCCAAGGACCATCAAAAGACTGTTTTGAGTAGCCTCCAGTTCAGCCATGCATAGCAATCTGTCAGCCACGGGGCTCTGTCTGCCCATCCTCCTTAATTAGGGGTGCTGCATAGCACAGCATCAGCCACAAATCTTTTGGTTCCAAGAGCTAATAATGTCCTCAGATAGCATGGGCTTAATTAAACGTCTTCCAGACATTTTTGCAGACATTCCGGCAATAATCTTGTTTGGTAACAAACTATTAAAAAGAATTGACAGAGAAGAAATATATCAAGTTGTTACAGCAACTGAAGTTATTTAGGTCAGAATTATATGTCTGCAATTAAGGATTCTGTAACTCTGAGCAATTAAAATATCACTCTATTTGAAAACTAATTAATTCTAAACACATATTTTTCCCATGACAAACTTTTATGATTGTTTAATCTATTCCATTCTAATTACACTTTAATTAATCTACTCTTGTATAATATTATACTGTTATTCTGGCATTTGACCAACAAAGACAATAAATTGATTGCAGTTCCGTTGTGCAAGAGCAGAAACTGTCATGCCAGTTTCAACACCATGTTTATTTATTTGTCTGTTCTATTACTTTTCCTTTCCTCCCACAGGGCATAGGAACATGAAACACAGGTCAAATCACATGACATTTTGTCTTCTATACTTCTTCAAAGTGTGAAGTATTACAAGAGTTTTCAGAATTAAGGAAAAGCATATGTAACATGATATTACATAATAAAATATAACCAATAGTAAATTAATTTATACTTCTAAAATACATCCCTTATCAATGACTTATCAATTGATCCCTGATGTACAGGACTATGTCCAGAGCTGCTAGAAATGGAGCTGTTTCCACGAACATTAAGGTGTGCTCAGGATCTCACTTGATACAGTCAACAAAAAGGGAGAAAGAGACCAAATCCCATTTTCATACCAATCTTCAAATTAAATTAATTCAGTATCTTCCTGAGTTTTAAAAGCCACTGCTTTTTAATTTTCCATCAAGTAACCTTTGATTCGACTAAAACAAAAGTATATAGATTCTTTTACTACTCTATAAATATTATACTTGGATTAAACTCTGATAAAAGAAATATATACAAATATTAAACATGGAGCTAGTAGTGTTGTATTTTATTTTGCTTTGGCCATACTTAAGAATGACTGTTGTTTACAGTCAGAAGTCTTCAATTTTTTTTTTTTTTTTTAATATGAATGTCCCTGAAATTCACAGTTCTCGCTCATTTGGTGGGGAGAGAAAGTGAGAAGTGACACTTTGTGAAGACACAATGAAGCAATCTACTTTTCATGTAGTTTTAAAACTTCAGCTTGTGTCCCTGGCTGCATGCTTCCTTCTGCTTATGAAATACCGCTGTATTACGTATACCTTACCATGGGAGAGATGCCGTGCAGAGGTAGGCAATTAAATTAAACTACACTGCAAATTGAGCTCTGACAGCGCTTCCCAAAACATTTCTTTTACTTTAATGACACAGTTTACATTTCACAGAATTAGAAAGACAAGTTCAAAATACATTCAAAAAATACATATTCATTAAAAGAAGAAAAAAAGATTCTGCACTTAACTGAACAGGCTATGTATTTCACCAGCATATGGTGGGAGATGCACTTATATCAGAATATTGTACCTGTGTCCTACCCCCATGTTTATATTTTCAACAATTTTTTCGTAACAGTTATAAAATACACTTTAAAACTGCAAAGAGCAAACAAGATAAAGTCACAAAAATACAGAAGGAAGATTAAATAACCAAGGGCAATTCCTATTTGTGACCAGCTTGTGTTTTGAAATCCAGATTTTGGAGCTGATCTATGCCTGCCCAAACTGCCAGATGATATCGGTGAGACTGCTCAAATGAGGGAGGGTTTGCAGGGTCTGTTCATTACACCAGTATATCATAAAGCATTTCCTCCTTGGGAGGTTTCAGCTTCTGTGTACACTACAACACATCTCCGAAACCAGTGTTATTCCTGGTCCTTCTCTGGAGATGGAGAAACTGTGGCAGGGACAGTGAGTGACCTCCCAAGGGGGTACAGTTCCTAGAACTGGGATTAGGACTCCACTCACTGACTTCAGGCAGAGACGGTCCCTTCCCAGGGACACTGAGATTCACATGCCATGTGGTATTTTAAGAAACAAAGCAATGTGGACAGTCTGTATCGATTCATTAGATTAAAACTTTAAATCCTTATTCAGGTCAGAAAAATCCTCTCAAGGTCAGAAACAAACTGCATTTCAGTAAAGACCATTGCATTTAGTATTTAACACTTTACTTTCTCCAAGAACCCCTTCAGCATTTAAAAGAAAGAAAATACTTAGTGTTATGTACACCACTTTTATATATATGACTCAAAATAACAGATTATTAAGTATTTTTATGTTATGAAATATCCCCCAAAATTCAAGCTTAATTATTCATAGTACCTGTCATTTGTGTAATAGGATACCTATTCCATACAGCGTAAGTATTTCGATAAGCCAAGTTATTGGAGAGCAACCTAGTCCAAGAAGTCTAGCAGGGATCACTGTAATTCCACTGCAAACAGGAATGACATTTACAAAGCAAATATTACCTGAATATCAAATGAAAAATTAATGTTTATTTTAACAGTTTAGGCTAAGCTTACACGTCAGACATAACTGTTCTTTCATGCCAGTTTGATCACATAAATCTACATCTATTTTACATAAGCGTGTAGGATGCATTAGTTAAATATGCTCATCTCCAAGCGTACAAGCATTTGCTCACATGTTAAACAGTTAAATTGTTAAAATGTGAGGGATATTAATAAAAAACTGGTTCCACGTTAAACAGGTTGAATACTGATGATGCTTAATTCCCAGTTTCTGGTACTGTTTCCCATGTCTGTCATATGATGACCAGTTAGCTTCTCTATGTTTTAACAAGTAACACTAACTACTATTTAGCAAATGGAGGGAAAGAAACCCAAAGTTACAGACTGGAGTTGCAGTTTACACATTTAACTTCCCAGCTTCACTCCTCTCATCCACCATAAATTACTCCTGACCAAAAATGCAGTGAAAAATGCAACACTGTTTCACTGCATTAATTTGAAACTTTAAACAATTCTGCTGTACCTGAACTTGAACTCCCAGCCTTTGAATTTGTGCTGAACAGCCCCCATTGTACCGCACTTTTATGCTGGCAGGAACTGAAGTGTCAATCTTTCATCAGATAATCAGATTATGTCATGTTCTGACCAAATTCATTAGGAAAACTTTTACCAACCCTATTATCTCAAACCAGAAAATCTAGATCAAAGTATAACCGATTTTACAGCACAATAAAACTGTTATAAATATTTAAACACTAATTAAAAGGCCCCTTTTGTTAAAGTAAATAAATAATTGAAAGCTACCTCTGCTTATAAATGCTATCAAATGCAACCATATTTATCATATTTCTAAGAAAACCAGGTTCTAAGTATGGTGGAGAGTGGGGAGAAAAGCACTTAAAAGTCATTTGAGAAGATGGAGGTTTGCTAGACTTTTAAATCATTTGCCTAAAGTAAGTCACACTGAGTGCTCATTCTGGTGACAAAGCATTAATCCCTGAATGTCTTTGTTAACTCCATTCACATTGGATAATCGTATCTACTTCATGCAGATGTGCTGGATGGACACTACATTCAAAAGGAGAAGAAATACTCTTTAAAAAAATCCTACATCAATGACTCATTTCTCAGTAAATGCAATTGTATTGTAATATATTGTTTTCTTCCTGGAATATGCATGATCTTGTCTCCTAAACAGGTAAATAATTGTAATTAACTTCAGCAGATGTATTTTCTGCTTGTTGATCAGATATGACATCTTCATAAACCAAACACTGAACGAAAGAGTACTTACTACTTTCCCTTGTCTTCACTTCAGCTGAATAGCAAGCATGGCAAAAGAGGGAATTAAAAAATTCATATTAATATAATTAACAACAAGGAACCAAGCTTAGACTAATCCATGAGCAGAAGCAGCAACAGGACAGTCATCAATATTGATTTCACATATTTTTCAGTACTACAATCAGATTCTCCATCTGTAACTCAAACTTTAGAAGTATGATAATTTACGGAAAGGAGATTAATTTAGCCATTTTGAGTCAAAGACTTATTTCATAGCTTCATCCCAAATCCTGTATATTGTTAGGATCCCTTTCCCCTTTGAAGACTTAGTGAATGATTGAAGCTTCTACTTTCTGAGAAACAGATAACACAAGACTAGTAATCTGACTCTAAGCCACTGGATAAAGGCAGTTTGTTTCCTCTTAGCCCATCTGTCAACACCTCTTCAGTAATTAGTCCTAATTATTACAAAGGGCTAGCCTCCCATTCGCATTATTAAATCAGAAATAGTATCATAGCCAGGTATCTTTCAACGCCTACCAGACTGGCGACCTTCGATTTCATTGAATCTTCTATCAGTATCCGCCTTTGGAAGAGCCTCGGCAGTAATTTTAGCATCAGCTTCAAAGATGCAGATCCCACAGTGGAATTCCAGGGATGCATTCATATACACACCCACATCATGTGACAGGAGAGCAAGCAACACAATTGACCTTTGCATTGTTCTCTAAACTCCTGTGATATAAAACACACATTTCTATTTTACACAATGGAACTGGTTTTTGCCTGCGTGCTTCGAAGCGTTCCTTTGAACTAAATGCTGATAGGAAGAATAGTGAAACCGTGTATAAAGATGAAGGTCAAATCTTTGTTAGGAAAACAATACATCTGAAATGTTTTTTCAGATCAAGACAAATTTGCAAGGAGTAAACAGTAACTAAAAATATTCATAGATGTATTTAAGTGTGAAGATTTAAAAGGTTTCTTGTGTTTATTTTTGCCATATAGCTGAAGTGCTTCCCCAGAAAAGTGGAAAACAAAAGGATGATGACATCCCAACTCTCACAGAACCAAAGCTCAAATAGCTGAGGCTTTAGTCAGACTGCTTTAAGCTCTTTATTTGCGTTAACATTTACTTCATTGAAACAAGAGAAAAGATATTCCTAAGAACCAAACACTCCATTTCTTTTGACTAAAAGCCAAATGTGTTTCCCAATCACACACCTGAGCCCATGAGTGAGGATTTGTGTATGGGCGATTTCTCATCAACAGCGGAGCACCACCAGTTTCCTCAGACAAAATGTGCTGACCTAAGATGCACTCATACAGTTTATGGCTCATGTAAGTATCCCTACTAAAAGCTTGTACCCAGAGTACAGGAGCTACACATATGTTCAGAAGCCTCCATATGAACAAAGCCCACATTCTCTAATTAAAGAGTGTTTTTGTTGATATGCTTAATGTTACCAAAAAAGAAGCATACAGAAGATTACTTCTTTTACAAAAAACCTCCACCCAAACACATTTTAAAGAACTTTTCTGTGTCCTGTATTAAAGTGAAATAGTGATTTCCCCACCCCCCACCCCGCCCCTTTGCAGGTCTCCTCTAAATACCACAGATGTAATAAAAGAGTGAGCTGCTATGTACAAAGCAGTAGCCTCAAGCCTTGGGGGAGTAGGGCAGGCACAACCAGGGTGCTTGGGAAGGATGCTCCAAACTGCAGGGATGCCACCCCAGCTCTGGGGTGTCATTAAAGCCCAGTGCCTGGAATAGGGACCATAACCCAAATTATGGGTCACTGATCTGTGGATGTGGTTGGCTGAAAGTCCCTGTTGTTTCATTGGGTCAACTTGGCCTACTTGGAAGTAGCACAAAGACATCTCAGTAGCACACAGTACTGGAGCATGAAGAAACTACTCTGATCCAGCTTCCTGCATACTTGTCCTGAGTACCTTCCTGCCAGAGCACTCATGGCACCACACAGCTTAACTGCACCTGGATAGCTTTTCCCTTCTGAGACAACCAAAACTTACAGCCAAGAAAAATAAACACAGAAACTTGAAATTAATTTTCCAACTTGTACATTCCCCAAACAAA
This sequence comes from Machaerirhynchus nigripectus, assembly GCA_013397975.1. Taxonomy (NCBI): domain Eukaryota; kingdom Metazoa; phylum Chordata; class Aves; order Passeriformes; family Dicruridae; genus Machaerirhynchus; species Machaerirhynchus nigripectus. Next base: position 469,718 of record VZRQ01002109.1, read on the forward strand.
TGCCATGTTTGTGACATGCACAGTAACAGGCAGGCATTTGACTATCAATGGATCAGACTTTAAAACACATTAATGTTTCAGGTATCAGCAATGGAGTACTAACATGCTACCACTCTTTTCTTGATTATCCTTATGAGAATTCAGTGCACTAACAATAAAACCCTTTTAAAGTAGAACATGGTATGGTACTGTATGGCAGAAAAAAAATGCCCTGCAAGGTCGGATGACTGGTCCATCTGGCCTAGTACCTGATTTCTACCAGTGCCATGCTATTTAGAGATACAGTTTAGGAAAAAGACAGAAGCCTGGCTGCTTTTGCAGTCCCTTCCTCCTGTCCCCCATACTCCCCCATGCACAACTGCCGTATAAATGATGTTACAGGGCACACAATTTCACTGTCCATTCGCAGTTCTATTTCTGTCTATGAAATTGCCTAATCTCTTTTGAACTTGCTGATATCCTTGCCTTTGTTACCTACCATGGCAAAAATTTCACTACCTGAAGTTCCAGAAAATGAAGGAGTATTTTCTTTTCTTTGTTTTAAACCTGATCTCCTGCTACTGTCACTGAGTGCCCTCTAGTTCTTACACTGCAGGATTTGGAGGGCAACAGTTTCACATCTGGCTTTTTCATCACTTTCATGATTTTGTAAATCTCAGTGATAAATATCTTTCTCTAAATTGAAAAGTATCAGACTTGTCAATCTCTCCTCATATGACAGTTGTTCCATTTCCCCAAATTGTTTCAGTTGCCATTTTCTGCACCATCCCTAACCACTAAATCCATCTGGAAAAGCAGAGAACTGAACACAGTACTTCAGATATGACTCCAGTGAGGTTTTCTTAGCAGCAGAGTGACATCCTTGATGAGATAAATCACTGATGTCAAAAATCCCATGTCACTTTCAAGAGAAAAATTATTTCTTTTTACAACAGAGATAATTCCAGCTACTACACCTAGCACAGGAAGTTATCTTTGTTCTCAATAGTTTGGGATTTCTTCTGCAGAGCAAGCCAACAGAGAAAAGGCCAAGTGTAAGTGTACTGTCCAAGGATGTACATCCGGAAGAAATAGCACAATATTTTAATAGCACTTCCGGAAACACCTAGACTTCCTGGAATTAACAGTTAAAATCCCAGAGGAATTGATAACGTTCTTTGATAATCCAAGCCTAGCAGACTGCTGCCCAAAACTACTGTGTACCTTGCAGGGAAGAATTTTAAAAGTTCTATCTGCTCTACATCAGTGCTTGAGAACTCTGGTCCATTTTTATAACTATATGCTCTGTAGCTTCCCTTGCTGATGTGGGCCAAAATCCCTCTTACATCATGCTAGGAGCTGCTTCTCTCCATTCCCAGCTACATGCATTTAAATGGCATATTTTACGGTATAACAAATCCTTCCCTATCTTAAGTTTACTTTGTATTATGCAGAAATCTTGGAGTGGCAATGGGTTGCCCTGATTTTCTTTTAATGTCATTAGCTTCCATGGAAGGAAAAGTGTTTGGGTCAAAGAGAGGCAGCAACTATAAAAGCGTATGTGCACAATGTAATCTCAAAAGAAAACAGAAATCCGAGTCCAGCAAGAGGAACAAAAGGAAATATATCTTTGTTCCAGCTGCATGAGCCACCCAAGCACTGAGGAGAACAGTGCTGAAATCTCCCCAAGACTGTGCATGATGGCACTGCAATGTAACCACAGCCCTGCCTTGGCGTCACTTCGGCCACCACATGCCCAAGTCTACCAGCAAGAGTCTAGTGGGACAAAGGAGCCACACCTCCCTGTGGACACCCAGAAATGTCTCTGTCTCAAATTGGCAATGAGATGGATGGATCCCAGGGCCTTTATCTGGCAGTTTTGCTCAAGTGCAGAGAGAGAGATGAGGCCCCATGTTCCCAGTGCAGTCCTTGCAAGAAGAATGAGGGCTGGGCTTCACTCCATGGTTAGCAAACAATCTCTTACAAAGCACATATTCATTTTAAGATATCACAAATTAAAATGTTTTGTAGGAATGCACTTGTGCAGTTTCCTCAGTTCCCTCCAGGGTTCAAAATATTTACAACATCAATAATTACACAAAGGTAGCACCACTAAACTAACACTGATTTTAAAGACATTACTCGCACAGTGAAGATGTTCACATACATCATCAACAGCCATGGCACATTAACTTACCAACTGACTTTAGCTCTCTCAAAAGAGAAAAGTCTTCATTATAATGTGTTTTGTATAAAACCAGACTACAGTTTAACCTGCAAGGTCTCTGGTATGTTCCTTTCTCAAATCTGCAAGTACTAGTTTCACGGAAGAAGTCTGTGCCAAAGTATATTGTACCTACTATAGCAATAAATTCTTCATGGATGAGGTTTTATACATAAATTACCTTCATTTGGAGTCTCTGAATGCTCTTCTAAATTTTATGGGATAATATGAATTATGAGCACCCGTGTATTTCTTGTAGGTATACTGTGTGACAGATCTTTTCTACTACTTGTAAAAGATTATGCGAGTTATACTCTACACCTTTCTCCCTCCACCCTCACTGAACAAATGTGATAACACAAACCAGCCAGTTGCTCATGAGAAGAGTTTGGTCTGCTATAAAGGTATGTATGTATTAATTATTCTAACTAGGATTAAATGTAAATCACATGGTTAAACATGTGCATTAACAATATCAGAAAGTTTTTTTCTAAACCTTATAATCTTAGATTTCTTAACCATGATTATTTCTTGGTTTAGTTATTAGTACATTTATGGTTTGGCAAAATAACTCCTTTTAAATAAACTGTACATTTAAAGAGCACAATTTATATTTATCTAAAGTTACCATTGTAATCTTTACAAAACTTGGCTGGATTTCAGTGGCTGGGCTTTATGTATTTTGCTGGTTCTGCCGGATTTTTAAAACCCTAGAGAACTGGGAATGGAATGAGTCTGTTCACTGTTATTATTAGTCTCTAGTAAATACTGTTGGTGACCCACTGGAACCTAAATCCTAGCCATTCTTCATATATCTGTTGAAGACTGGGTGCTTTGGACTCACTTCATACACAACATTTGCCTCAGAAGCAAGGTGCCAGGTTTCCACAGGAGCTCTAATTTCACGAATCACTAGAAATGTGAACTGGCAAACAGTACCTGGACCCCAATTGTACAAATTGCTCTAACTCCATTATCTGAAACAGCTTAGTAGTTTCAAAGGCTTCACAAGAACAGGTCCAGGATCAGTCATTTTTCCAAAAGGACACATCACTGGTTGGCTGTACTGAAGAGCACCTACTCACAGCCACTGAACCTGAGAGGACAAGGACAGCAGGAATGGTACACGTGGTGTGGGAACACTTGCCCTGCTCCCACGACAGCGGGTGAAGGATCAGGCAAGAAGGCTCATAACAAGATCAGACAAAAGAGAAAACACTGAATCATGTAAAGTAATTATCAGAAAATAAAACTTCTGCAAAATATCTGCAATCAGCTCGCTCGAGCCTTCAGGCTCAGTCTTGCACTGGGCTGCCTGTAGCAGCACCACCCCAGGAGGCGCTCCAGGAAGAGGGGTGACTCAGTCGCAGTTCCTCCCTGGCTCCTTCCTCCCGCATGGCACAACAAGTAACTGCACCCAGTCCCACTGCAGCACTCCCACGTTACTCCCAACAGCCTGACAGTACAGAAAGCCACAGCCCTGCTGCCCCCCTGCTTGTGCTACTTCTGGGACAGTGAGGGCATGCAGACCCCACTGTCTCTTCACCCCATTGTCTCTCCCATCTCCCCACACCCAAAACTGCTGTCTAAAGCAGCCATATGGGACACATTTACTTCTCACTACTGCCCTGGGGTGCTACTAGAAACAGGAATAATCTAGCATGGAGATTACATCAGCATGAAAGAGAAGAGAATCCTAGTTAGGAAGAACATACGTCGTCACTAGATAATGATAACCACATTTAATGGGCACAAGCATGAAGGCATAAATTTCAGAGATTCGCCCCTTGTTTTAAAAAACAGGGGCTTATTATAAAAATGTCCAATTACACCATCAGGCGCTATACAATATTTATTATATAAAATCACTATAATTAAATACTAAGTGCTGATTTCAATTATTTAGCAGTGGAGCAATAAAATAAGCAAATACCTTTGAAATGTTATTTTCATAGAGAAATCACAGAATACAAAAGTAGCTAAAAAATGACCTGCCAGGACCTTAGGGATCACGGTAAGATTTAAGCTGCGAGGATTCTCAGATCCGTTTTTTTGCTGCAAACTAAAAGCCAGTATATGGGAAAAGAGTGAATTCCTGCCCTGACTGGGTTAGTTACCATGTCACCTTAGAACTAGACACTTGGGAAAAACAAAGTCATATATAGAGGCTAAAAATAGTGAAGATCTGAAGCAGTGAGGTAGTTCAATCCACAGGGGCCATGTCTACACATGCCCCTCCACTGAAGGACCTAGGCTGTGTTCATTAGTGTTGGAAAACCTTGCAAGATTATGTAAAAAAATATTTTATATTGAAAAAGTAGTTCCAAAACCTAGTATTTCTTGAAAAACAGCATCCAAATCACTGGAAATAGAGGGCATTCCCAGTAGATATTCCAAGATCTGTCATAGACAAGGAAAAAAAGGCCACCATATTAAATATTACTAATTCTATCCTGGGGCTAAGCAACGCTCCTAGAGAAATGGTGATAAAAACAACCAACAAGCAGGAGTGAAGCTGTGGCAAAAGAGGTGCTGTACTGTCCTTAAGCAGGATGCAGTGCACGCTGTCCTGACCAGGGACAGGACTCTGTCAGCCAATGACATGAAAGTGGCCATGCCACCTTCTTTTCTTTTTGGTGTAACTGATGTTACATAAAGGAAAGATCTCCAGCACAGCTCCAAATTTGCAAGGCTCAAGTGCTGTCAGTGTGCCAGACTCACCATTACAGGGCTAAATAATGGATGATGTGGAGCTTCTAGACTGTCTTCACTCCAGCTGTTACCTTGCAGAAGTTGGGATGGATGATGCTGAGAAATTCTTCACATTGGAATTACATTAAGAATTCTTCTGTCAAAAAAAAGAATACAGCCCACTTCCATTCATGTTTCTGACAAACTTTTGTTTTTCTTTATAGATTTTCAGCTAAACAAAAACTGAACTAGAAATGTCCAGTTCATGCTAAATGTCCTATAAAACTAAATACTGCTGATTATTCCTTGCTTCCTTATATCCTTCTCATTTACCAAGAACAAAAAAAAAACTTGTTGAAGAATACATTTTAAGGCAAGAATAATGACGATTCCCAACCCCACAGTTCCATTTTTATTGCAAATAAAACAACCCTGAAGGTCTTCCATTAGCTTCAGAGGCTGGGAGGGAGCGGGAAGAATGATGTGCTACGCTACAACGGAGGAAGTACATACGCCAACTGGAAAAATGGACTATAAAAAGCTTTTCTTACACAAACATGAGGAAGCAACCAACACCCTCAATTGTTGAAGTGAAAGGAGGGAGGCCTAAACACACAACTAAAAAAAATTAAATTTAAAAAAGTCCTGCATATGTCACATGTTCCCAATTACTCTCAGATTTGAGAGCCTGGTTTGATAAGGTCAAACTGTTACCAAGAGCAAAAGAGCACAAATGCTGTGTAACTGGAGACTGGAGACCCTGCTGCTCAGACTATCACGTTTTTCTGGCACAGCACTATGGACTCACTCCCTCTCTGCAACCTACTGCAAGAAGCGTGAGGATCCCTCTGCACCTGGAACAAGGGACCAGAGTGCAAAAGCCAAGCCACCCTGCTGCACTGCAGGAAAGGTGGTGCTACCAAGGTAACCAATTCTGCTCCAAGGGCCTTTTCTAAGCAGCTGCATCCCCAGCTGCGTGTCAGGAACGCATCCCCTGCAGTCAACACAGGAACATGGTTCACGCGGCTCAGAACCTGGGCATCATCTCGTATGTCAGAGAACAAAACAATCAAAGGGTCTAACACAGGGACAAGAATTCAAAGTACAGCTTCAGAAGGTCAAACAGGCCCATTACAGAAGAGAAATTTATTACAGCAAATAGCTAAATAATGTCAGGACAGAGATGCAAATTCTAACAAGGCAGACTGAGGAAAAAGGAGGTAGACAGTGAAGTTGGCCATACTGATTTTACCTACTTTGGAGAGATTCCTACCTGGGCCTTTGCACTGGGCAACACTCAGCTGGAACCAGCCATCCCCGATACAGGCTCACACATTTCTGTGTCCCAAGAAACAGCCCCATACACCACAGCATTCTGATCCCTAGCAGCATAAAGCCTCTAAGAGAGATACAACCAAAAGAGAGCTCCCACGATGATCTACTGCCACTTCAGTAGTCTCCTATTTTTCCATTAAGGTAATTTTCCTTGTCCATGAACATACATTGACTAATAGCATTTAGCAAAGTCATAACCCTCTAGTTACAGAGCTTGAACTTGTCAACAATTACTTAGTGAGTGTAATGGAGCTAGGTCAGAACGTAGATACACAATCCAGAGATTCTACTAGTCCTTACAAAATCATTCCTTCCCCAGCCAGCCACTGTGTGACAGGACATTAAAGGTAGAGGTTTGGCTATGCAATGAACCTGTAGCTTCAAAGTAGTTTCACTTAGAAATTTCTTACATGGTTCTGAATATCTACAACTTATAAATGACTACAAATCAAAACCAGAGAAGTCATCACACAATATTCAAGTGGAGGCAGCCCACATTCTCTCCTGCCTGCAGAACATGTCAAGTTGTTTCGGAATTGTTGAAAATAACAAGAACACACTAAACACTTGGACAATACAGAACTACCAATCTGGGATAAAACTGCATTCTTCTTCCCCTGCTGCTTACTTAGGGAATGTGTTAGCATGGCTTTGCCCAGAACACACAGACAGCAACACAGCTTAGCACAGTCAACACAGAAGAAACCAGCCTGCTTTGTACCTGGCATTAATGGTCAGTGAAAAACAGGATACTGTATTCTGCAGAATGCACACAAATGAGTTCTGATAGGCCATTCTCCCTCCTGATTTCAAACTGGGAATCCATGGCTTTACAGAGGTCTGCTCAGACATGGCTCTTATTCCTAGATGGCTCCTATTCTCCCACCTTTATGTCTGTGCTCACTTTATCTCATTGTCTGGGTGGGTTTGTGGGTGGCTGCTGTTGTTTTTTTCACATTGTGTCCATGTGTCTCTCCACAACTCACACAGTGTGCACCTGAAGTCCTTGATATATCTTGTTTGCAGCTCTACTTTTCCTACCTCCTAACACTGACTAGGACATTTGTTCTCTCAAATAGTCTCACTGCTCTCTCACAGCAAAACTGGCACTGTGGATTGCCAACTGACTCCTGACTATTTATATGTGCACAGCACCATGCAATCCTACCACCTGAATAGAGAAAAAATAATCCTCAAATCTTACTATTTCTAGTTGTCAAGAAGTTACTTTCTTGATATTCAAACTCAAAACTTGATGATAGAAACTTGCATTTTAAGAAGAAGCAAGCAGAAATTTCTGATCAACTGAACAAGTTGTGCTATGCTTCTGGGCACGCATTACAGTATCTTTTTCGCATCACACCTACTCTACTAAATATACAAAACACTGTGCAAGTGATAGTTTTGTCAGCCACCAGCTAATCAAATGAAAAATTATTAGGCTTGGAAAAATAATAAAAGCAGAAGCCAGCTGTGCGTTTGTTGGATGAAAATCCCAGTGTCTCCCATGTTAGCTCATGTGTATTTCAATTTCTGGGAAGAAAATAATGGGAGTTTCTCCACCCTTTCTCATGTGAGCCATAAACCAGATTTATTACCTAGGATATATTCTGTGTTTTCTCCTGAGGAAAAAAGAAAGTGGTGGAACAAGTTCATTTTTTTCCCTTCTGAAACAAGGATTTTCTTTATAATAAACACAGAGCTTAATTTTGGTATCATATGGCCCTTCTATTTAATGCTCTGGTCACACTTTTTGCCTTTCTAAATCTTGAATTGTTGCATTTTCATTTCAGTGGGGAATCTACAGCTGCTCCAGCTGTCTGAGTGTGAAAAGTCTGTCCTAAGATTCCTATCTGGTGCGTTTTAAAGCAAAATCCTTCCATCCCCTAAATCAAAGAAATTTAGCATCTACTGAAAAACTATGGAATAACTAAAACAAAAAGAAAAGCTAAACATTAGTCTATGTTTCTTTTTAAATAGTTTTTGCTCAGTGTTACCTTACACCCAACTGTCACCCAGCGGCTCTGGGAAACTTAGCCTGCAGACGCAGAGGTTTAGGACAGGATTGCATCTCATCTGGGAAGGTTATCCTGTACAAACAACTATTTTTTTAATGTAACGGTCACCTTCTGACCTTTAAAAATAAATCATGAAAAAGAAGATTTGCTGACTAAAATATTTTTTTTCTCCTAAACTCTTAGTTTGCTCACAGTATGACATTACAGTTCTAAAGACCTGTGCTGGTAAATTCATTTACAGAAAAGGTGACTTCCCCTGTAACTTTCACTTTTGAGATGCAGAAGAGACTGATTCCTATTTTAAATGCTTCTGAATCATGATATAGCTTGGATTCTTCAGTTTAGTGGTCTGGAAACTTTCAAGGCTAAGATATCCCTTTTTTAAATGACATCCAGTAACACAGCTTTTTTCAGTAGCCTAAATGTGCTCTACAGTCTCCCATTGCTAACCAGCACCTCTTGTTTAATGAGTTACTTTCCTCAACACAGCAAACCTGACATCTCTCAAAGTTTCAGTTTTTTCAAATAATCCCATGATATATGAGCGTTTACACCAAGTCATAAATGCCAGTGAGACAATTTTTGAAATGACGAGCTATGCCATCATTAGCTGCATACAATTAAAATGTACCATAGGAAGTGCATTCATTACAGTTGTGAAATTATTTTATTGCTTATGAAAAGAAAAAAAAAGCACTTTTAATGATACAACTGTGCCAGCACAGAACTCAAAAGGAAGCTGGCTTGCTTGGGCAAAAAATTGTTCGGGTTTTTTTGTAGATTTGTTTCATTCTCATTGTTTTGTGATCACTTACACTTATCCACAGAGACCAGTAATTTGGAAAATAAGACCCAGTAGCTGAAGCAGTTTTCAACCTATTACTAATCTGAAATCCTTCATTTGTACTACCAAGTATATTCTAGTGCAGTCAACTGCATTCTTACTAAAAGAGCATAAATCTATCCACACAGGTATTTTGGGGAGGAAAACACTATTACTGCCACTAGACTTACCTTTATCCTTTACAAAGACATACAAACACAACAAACATGTAATACTGTGTTGAGATTTCAAGTTTGTACAAAAGAAATTAATCAGCATTACAACTCAAAAAGGGTGTCCAAAAAGTTCAACCTTTTTTTTAATCGTTACTAAGTTTGTCTTCACAAACCCAGAAGTAGCACTAGCATGCATCTATAATCCAGCTGCCAAAAGACAATTTATTACAGAAGAGTCATAGCAGCTATTTTCCCCCAATGAAGACAGTGCTTCCTAGAATATAATTTTGAAAAATCAGAATCTTCAGGGTTAAATTCCCCATATGAGCTAATTAGCAATGACTGGTTTACAGTTACTACTGATCCAGTGAAACAGTACATTGTTATGGCTGAGCTTGCAGAGAAATAGTACTCAAATTAAAAATAGACGTATACAAACATGAAGCATAATACAGCCTGATGTACTTTGTGGTAGAGAGCCAAAAAAACGTGTCTCTTTAGAATGTAAGAACATATACGGGTCAGTAGTTTAACATTTCTCTGCAAAAAGAAACTCACAGTATTCTAAAATGCTCAGAAAAGGCGTAATGTACTCAGTCAACAGATCTGCTCCCTAAATACCTTACAATTCCAACATTGTAATTCCAGTGCTTAAAAATAAGTCTCTACACCAATTAACCAAAATCAGAAAATCTATCTGATATTAGAAACAGCCATCTATTCCAGTGCATGCACCAACATAATTTCCATCTGCAGAATCTTTATAACTGATAATCACACATCCAAGCCAGAATAAACAGAGTTAGAATTGCTGATCGCAGGACATTTTTAAAACAAGAAAAAACTAGTTCACCTGTAAATCAATAAAAATGTTAATAGGAATCATTAGAAAACAAGAAGTTGCTCCAGTAGCTTTTAAAAAATCTAGTAATTTAGTTAAAAACAAAATTTTAAAAAATTCTTTATTCTTCCTGTAACTTAGGCAGGCAGGACACATTTTTAATGACATTTCCTAGTCACAGAGCCCTCTCTAAAATCTTCACAGAAATGCTGCTAAAATTGGGAGTTACTGAAAGGAGTTTCGGAAGGATGACAGGTCACAAAGAGACTGTGCTAAAAAGTGTGGCTCCTCAAAACAATCCCCAGAGAAAAAGTTACACGTATTTCCATCTCGTGCTATCTGTTTTTTACAGAGCACACACCATGCCTGCTTTTTAACTTTTTTCGTTTTAAAATGAAGCTGCTGAATCTGGAACCGGGATTATTTCTTACTCAAAACTGGCATTTAAAGGAATTGTACAAGGCATTTTCCTTATTTCAAACAACCAGTACTACTGAGGAGAAAACCTCAGCAAAAGAATGCCAGTGTCGGTAATCAGCGCGCAGATGTCCCCCGGGCACTGCGGGATGCGCTCGGAACAAAGCGGCCGCGCTGCCCGTGCCGGTGACAGGCGCTGCCCGTGCCGGTGACAGGCGCTGCCCCGCCGCGGGCCCGCGCTGCCGCCAGAGAGCGACAGCGAGCGAGCCAGCAGAGCCGGCGGTGAGCCCTGACCAGGCCGATCAGAGCTAGAGCTCTAACCAGTTGATAAATACAATTATTATTTTTCATATTACCACACTATACTTCACAATAGTATGTTTTCTTTTGTAAATGCTTCACACTGAAAGATATTAAAGCACTTTTAGGTATTCCTGAGGACTGCCACTACTCTTGTAAATGCTGGGGAGAGACCCACCTGATGCCGTGCCTTCCCTGGACAGAACCGTGTTCAGTACTCAGCCAGGGCTGTTCCTGCCTTACCTTCATCTCCTCAACTAGTGTCTATGTCGCTTAAATACCTAAAAAATACTTATTTCTATTGGTCACAAAAGTACTGGGATTATTACGGAGAGTTGTCAAATTCAGTATATTAGAACTGTGGGCTCCATTACCACTAGGTGTGGTGCTGATATTGATGTCCGATGGGGTGTATCCTGGCCTCACGGCACATACACACCTGTATCACCTCTGCCAGACTGTCCTGCACGAACTGTCAAGGCAAACTGCTGCAGAGCAGCAAGGAGATGCAGACCCTAATCAAAACATCACTTTTTTCGAGCAGGTGCCCTACATCAGCCACAGATGCGACATCTTCCTCACCCTGCTGGCTTGAGCTTCTTCCCACCCCCACTGGAATGGGGCTGTGTGTGGCTCCGCCGGGCCGTGAGAGGCTCTAAGGGGCTGTGAGGGGCTCTGAAAGGCCGCGGGGAGCTCTGAGGTGCCGTGAGGGGCTCTGGGGCCATGAGGGGCTCTGGAGCCATGAGGGGCTCTGGGGCTGTGAGTGGCTCTGAGGTGCCGTGAGTGGCTCTGGGGCCATGAGTGGCTCTGAGGCGCCGTGAGGAGCTCTGGGGCCATGAGGGGCTCTGAGGTGCCGTGAGGGGCTCTGGGGCCGTGAGGGCCTCTGGGGCCGTGCGGGTCTGTGAGGGCCTGCGAGGGGCCGCGCGCAGCGGGCGGGGGGTGACGTTACCCCGTCGCGCGCCCCGCACACGGCAGCCGAGCCTCCACCGCGCCGTTGCCGTAG
>VZRQ01002109.1:491305-535342 GCA_013397975.1 Machaerirhynchus nigripectus
GTTCCTCTGGCTTACAGCTCCTCAGAGCCATGAGTGAGGAAAATGCAAATCCCAGCATACAGCAAAGGGAACTCAGTGATGAAAGAAGCAGAGTGGAGTGGATTGACAGTGCATTGCTGAGATATGGGTATTGCTGAGAACAAGTTGAACCCACTGGAAAAAATGATAACTTTATAATGAAATTGTGGGGACTTTTGGATCAAGGGCTACAGGCTAAGAAGGCTAAACTCCCTGATCCAGCCAGCTCTCCTCAGACCACTCCTGTATTCTCCCTGTGGGCTGCAGGAACAAGCCTGAACAATTCAACCAGTTTCCACCCCAGCCTGGCTGTTCAGGCTCTAGTTTGTAGGTGTTTGCATCTCCCTGCATTGTGTCAGCCAGCTGGTGTTGCACTTCAGAAGGATGCCAGATGCCTGGTACTTTAGCCAGCCTGATTTCCAGATAACTGATTTCTGTAGCTACCTCTTTAATTAAAATAAAATATATATATAAAGGACAAGTTTATCATTTGCTAACACATGCCATGGTTGTCTCTCAGTCAGTCAACATGCAGCAGACAGAGCTGCAGACTTCTGTTCCACACCACCAGTATCCAGAAGGTAAAAAATCAGTCCATCTGCAAAAGTGATCAGACGCTCGTGCTTCCCGGCATCAATTCCCATTTACAGGATCCAGTGCCCTCTGCTGAGTAGAACCAAACTAAGCATTAACATGCCCCAGGCCCACAAAGGGACTGTTCAGGCAGAGCAGTATTGGAGTAGAACAGTTGGAAGTTCACCTCCATGCCCACCCCTTGTCCCATCTGCCACCAGTGCTTCCAGGTCACTGTGAAGGAACACATGGAAAGTACTGGGGAGCTTGCAAAGGCTACAGAGCTGTGAGAAGAGGAACATGTCACTTTCTGGAAGGGGAAATCCATGTGTACATATGGTAGTCGTGAAAGGAGCTGGACTAGCAACCTTGGCAGGCTTGAGCCGAACAGAAATGTTGCTGCTTTGCCTTGATCTTTATTTACAATAAACTCCCGGGCTCCAGCTCAGTGTTTTATCTGGGAGCAGCCGCCGGCGTTCCTATGACCGTGTTCCGTCTCATTGCTGCACTGACATATTTACACGTGGGCCGGGGCCCGGGCAGCTGTGAATCAGGGGCCATATATCAAGAGAGGAAAAAGGGATGCAAAGATGAATTTTATGGAATATTTTCCATTTTTCTTTGACTTGGTTGTGCGTTTTGCTACGGCCCATTGGGCACTCACTCAGCACTTGGACACTTTGCTCCATGCAGTCTCGCCTCTATTTCTAATTGTGTCTACATGCCAAGCTTAGCCTAGTACCTGAGGCAGCCCACAGGGAAGTGGAGATTGAAAAAAAAAGAAGGTGGGTGGGAGGGAAATTTCCTGCCCTTTGATGGCATATACCATGGGAAAGAGAATCATTTCTTGTAAGTCACCAGTCTTTTCTGAGTCCTGCAGGACACCTTTTACACTTGAGCGCCAAAGTGAGAGGAAATATTTCCACTAATTTGTGAGAGAAAATAATCAAGTCCCTTTTTCATTTTCAAGAGGTGGTATCGTTTCTCCTCTGGGCAATGAAAAGGGTTAAGTCCTCATAGTGTTGACTTAATCCTTTCCTTTTTCCCAGTGGTTGACTAATAAGTTAGATGTGTTGACTCTGTTTATAAGGACAAGCTTTGGACATAATATTAATGATAGTGTGTGTGCAATAACATTAGAAAACAAACACAGAGGCACCTGGGGAGTCTGAAGGCATCTTCTGGCCTTTCTGGGCTGACAGCACCGAGTGGCCCTCCAACATTTCCATGTGGAAAAACACCATCTAGCACGAGACAGTTTACTTTGAGTGACCCTCTTGCCTTTCAAACAATGAGAAGTCAGGACTGTTACAAAGCTGAAAACATGTTTTATAAGAACAGGCCATTGTTCAACCAGCTGAAGAGGAGAAGAAAAAAGGGATTCCAGAGAAACAATTGGAAATGAAAACGGGACGTTTGAATGGAATAACAGCTGGTGTCTTTCCTCTGGCACTGACATCCTAATAAAGGGTGTAAAAGTTTTTTCCCTTATGTTTTTGCAAGGCAGAGATGGGAAGAGAGCATTGTTTGTTTATTCATTTGTCTTAGAGCCCCATGAGCACAAAGAAGTCCCTGCAAGTACTTACCCAAAGCTCAGGTTCATCCCACTGGGAATTTTATGCTCCCTTGTGAGATCCAAACCAGCATGTGGAAGTGCTTATTTCCTTCTATTGTCCGTTTAGGAGGTTTAGGGGAGTGAGGCAAAATTCCAGTTATGTCACCATGGTATGGTCTGAAAGCCAGGTAGGCCTCACTGGTCACTTGGAGATACTGCTCAGCACAGACAAGGCCTCACTTCAAAGATTTGTCAGGCTTTGTGCAGGTGTCCCATCCTGAGTGTCACAATATAGGCAGAATAAACTACAAGTCCTACTGCTGCTGAAGCATAGAATTGTTCTGGTATAGCTGTGTTTAAATGGAGCTGAATCAAGATAATCTCACCCTTGGATTAAGAGCCATCCGTTCCTGGGAAGAGATCTTCTCCACTGAGTAAAATGTCTGTCAGCACTGCTGAAGAATCTTCTCAGATGGTTCTTTGGAACTCTCTTCTCTGGATGGTTTCATTACCTGCACTTGAGCAGCTGAAGCTGCACTGGAAAGGAGCACCTGAGGTCATCAAGCTCAGAGCTCAGCAGGAGCCTGGCAGGGATAAAAAGACAGTCACCACTTCAAGCTAGGACATGGGGATCATTTAGTGACTCATCCAACATCAATTTCTACTGCAGCAAATCAAGAAGCCGACCCACCAAGCCATCCAACACCTCTGGATTATTCATTGAGTGTTAGAGTCCATTTAGGAGTCTATTTTAATATATAAATGTAGGATTTGGAGCTATGATGGAATGGTAAATGAAATAATGAGAAGTTTGCCACATCTCTGTTCAAAGCAGGCTAACATTTCATGTAAGGAATTACATGCTTCAGACAGTTGCAATCATCTTCTGCAGAAATAATTTAAGCTTACTTCATCTGTTGTATTCTGATTTAAATTTTTATTGGAAATATAAATACCTATGTCGGTCACCAAACCAAATAAAACAAACATATTGAGTAGGGTCTATTATAGACTAATATGGAAACAAATAATCTGCAAGTCTGGTTTTATTTATAAGCTTATTTGAGTTTTTACTCTAGGCTCATATTAATCGGGTTTGTGGTTTCCACATCTGTACTGCTGATGCCCAGTGCAGACAGCATGCCAAGTCAGACCTGGGCATCCTCCAAGCTCTAAATGGAAAACAGATGCCTCAACTCCAGCTACCTCAACACAAGCAGGGCAAGTAACCTACCAAGTAACCACAGCGGGTGCAGCAGGCAAAGCAAAACTCTGGGGAGCTCTCTGAGGTGCCTGCTTGCAAGTTTCTTGCTTCTGACTTGCTCCAGGGGCAGCCAGACTGCCGCCTGTATTGTATTTGCTCTCTCTGATGATCAAGAGATACCAATTCCCTTCACAGCCTCCCTTTTCCTAGAGCTGTAGCTAGGAATTCCCAGACTGGACCAGTTAGTTCACAGTGTCAGCTAGTAATACATATTCTAGAGGAAGATGGAAGAACTCCTGCAGATGATGGTAATGCAGGATGAATTCTTTCCAGAACCCTTGATTATTTTTAATATTTATAAAAAGCATTTTGAATGTTCACAAAAGCCATAAATATATATAAAAAAATGCCCATGCCCCTTGTCAAGCCAAAATGGAACCAGCTGTTCTGCGGTGCTGGTCTCTGATTGCGGAGAATCCCTGTATTAATGAAAGATGTATAAAGGGAATCCCAAACTGGAAATATGATCTCTGCTCAAGACTATTCAACTATTAAAGAATATTTCAGGGAAGTACATCAACACAAAGCTGATTCTCAATATGGCTGAGATCCAGTCCTGAGAACCCATCTCCATGAGGGCATCTGTACTGCTTGCAGACACTTTTCAGAGCAAGTTGCTTCCAGACAAACTTTGCTTTGTGCTGGTACATGGCCAGAGTTTTGTGCCACTGTAGCTACATCATTGCAAACCCATTCTCTAGGGCCCAAGAGAACCTCAGTGCAGTAGGAGTGCCATACCTGCTTCTTCCCTGAGCACAGGAGGGAGGCCAGTATGAGAGCTGGAGCAAAATCACATACGTGACAGTAATGAGAGAAAAAGAAGCAGTGTCGCTGGTGTAAACACTAAAAATTTGGCAGAGGCGCTCAAGTTTATTCCCTGTGTACCCTCTGATGGCCATCCAGCAGCCTCTGCCACCTGCAGCAATTCTCTCTTTCCTGCCAATTTGACCAAGGGATGATTTGCATCCTGTTCCATAAAATAGGTGTTTCCAAGTCACTAGTGTCTGTGTGTGGTTCACACAGCAAAGCCAAGATTTGTTTTAGGAATTCAGAGCAAGAAAAGGGGGATACTGGGGAGGGGATAAAAAATTAACACAGCCTCAGTGCCCCAGCCATGTCGAAGGGAATCCCTCTGTCATCCATCATCATCATCTTCCTCAGAGAACTGCTTTGCCCCCAACACGGCTGCTCCACTGGCTCCCAGGCAGAGGCAATTCTCAGGAAACTGAGATGGCAAAAGCACAGTGTCTGATAGCAGAGGGGCAGATCTGTCATCAGCACAGAAGGCTGTCATTCCTTGTGGCAGTGGCTGGAGAAAAGAAGATGCAATTAACAATTAGCTTTGGTAAGAGAAGACAAAACCCTTAAAACAATTTCTACTGCAGCAAATCAAGTCACAGACTTAGGAATTAATGGTTCAAAGTCTTCGTTCTTGCTCTCCTAGATACACTAGAAGATGAAAGAGAGTGAATTTCTCCTTCCACTTCATTCTGGCTGGCTAAGAATTGGGGCTTAGCCATGGAAAAGGGCCAACCTTGCAAGAGTTACAGGAAATGAGAATAGCTTTGCAGAATTTACAAGTAAATTCAGCACACCTTCAGATTTCTATTTTCAGCACAAAACTCAGGCTTCTTACCCCAGAAAACAAAGCTGAGGCTCTTCAGTAGGTGTTGCATTATTCATTTCCAACAGAGACTAGATTCACGTGACTCAGATTATCTAGAGATGTGCAAGGAATATAATCAACTTACACATGCATAAAAGCAGCATTTCTGGTGCAAAGTCAGGTATCTTCCTCTCTCTAAGACACCTTGTGTGTGGATTAATTCAGACTCTCAAATGACATTAAAGAATCTTGTTCTATTATTTCACAGTCCACAGGTGCAGGAGACCAAATCCAGCACAGCCTACAGGCCTAGCTCAACATCCTGTACAGCTCTGCCAGCCATTCTCTCCTTCTTCCCAATCACTTCCGTACTTTGTGCCCTAAAATAATTTCCTCTTCTAGTCTCTCTTCTTTTCCCTTTGTCCATAGCACACTACAAATTATTTGTGGTTGCAATGATTAATTTCACAACTCACACCTAATTTGACCCTAATAACTTTGCCTGCAAAAGGGACAATTCCTTGTTGATCCAGACAACTTATCACCCCATGAACACAATAAAATGGCAGAGCTGGTTATCAGCAGGGAGATGCCCATTAGTATTTTTACAGGCAGATTTTTGGGAGGTCCCTTATCAAGTGGGGTGAGAGTTGGCATGTACTCCAGGCATGCAAGGGGAGGCAGATTGCTTTCAGCCTGCAAGGCCACACAGTATGGGAAGTGGTGGCTTGAAAGAGGAGTGGAAGAATGACAGATGGTTCGTGCCTGTGCGTTTCTTTAGAGGACACCGGGTTCCCGCCATGGGAACAGCGTGGACAGTAAAGGCAGCGACTCGATGTGAAGAGTGACAAAGCAAGTCAGCCACGGATGGCCCGTGGGAGGCCAGAGGAAATGCACCATTAGTCAAAGTTGGAGGAAAAATAAAATGCGATGACAACTGGGCCATTCATGTGCTTCCCCTTCAAGGACTGACCAGACCCTTCACAACTCAAAAGACTCAAGTATCAGCTTCTTTTTCTCTTCAGCCAGGCTAATGTGCACTGGCAGAGTCTGAGGAACTCCCTTGTCACTTACATTAATTCTTATCTTGTTGTTCTTGGCTACACTTCACTGAAGTACAGTGAGGGAGAGTGCTTCAATCAATAATGTAGATCCAAGGGGGCACCCCCCTCTGCTGTTCCTAGGGATCAACACAATAACTAACACAATAGTTTAAAGCAAATGTTCACCCAACTTGTGAACTTGGGAAATATTAGGACTTCCAGAATTAGAGCATAAAACAATGAGGTGGCCTTACAAGGATGTTTAAGCCCACACATGAACAATCTCACCACTCCAGGGTAGCTTTTTGCACTTCGAGAGTTTGCTACTCAATACAAAAACAGCAAGACCTCAAAGTTCTCTCTCAGTAGCCTCAGTGACAAAAAAGGCAGCCTTGCATTTCACAAGCAAATTTCATGAGATGTTCCCCTTTGCCACTGTGATGGGAACCCCAAGGCACTGCTGTCACAGCTTGTGAATCTGATGCATTTTGTCATTAAGGAAAGATTATGCCCTTCAGAAGGTCCAGCTGTAAACACTCACAAATGGTTGGTCTCTTATTCTTCAAGGGGGACAATACCACAGTTGTGGCCAGGACTTACTTAGAACTGCCTCCTCTGGAGCTATGGCCTTTCCAGACTTGGAAAATATAAGGGAGTTAAGGAAGATGCAAGCAGAAAATCCCAAAATGTTCTCTTATGAATATATTGGACCCTTACCCCATTGACAGGAAATTCACTTATTAACACTTAAATAGGGCTAAAAGTAGCTAAGTAAAATAGAATGAGCCTCTTGCCAAAAGATTCAAGGATTACAGTAAAATCCTTAATTAAGAAAGAGAACTGAAGTCCTGACCTGAAACTCTTGGAAACTCTGGATATATGTAGAATGAACAAGGACAGAAATGCAAGCAAAGTCTGAAGTGTCAAGAGAATTCTTCCTATTCTCCTGTGTTTGAAATATGTCTAAGAAATAAACTCAATGAAAAGTAAAGAGGCAAAAATCAAAAGTTGCTGCCATGATTTAATTAGATCTCAGTCTGGTGTAAATTAAATTAATTTTAAAAATGTCCTTTGACAATCTAAGGGCCATTTCTAAAGTCTCCAAAGCAGCCTGTATTCCTTAAATTACTTCCTGTCATATGGTTAATAATCTCTGCTTTCTACATTACAGGAATCATTCACCTAACATAGCCAAACCGAACAGAGTTATCAGTGTGAACACCCTGCTGCCCAAACTGCTGTGCCTAACAACATCTTCCCAATTATCCAGGAGTCTACTGCCAGCAGAACATTAGCTGACTCCATTTCTCTAACGAAAATGCTTGGGTTTCCTGATGTTTTCAGCTGTGTTGGTACAACTTGCCTTCGTGTGAAGTTGAAAATTAATGCACTTCCTCTCGATCCTTTGAGAGAGAGAAAAAAGGAAGATTATCAAGATTAAATAAAAATGCCAAAGCTCAATCCTTTGTCCCTGTTGAACAAAGGTGTTTAAATAAAGATTGCTGAGCTCAACCTGCTGTATAAAGCTAAAAGCCACTTTCTAACCTCTTGCTCTGACACAGTGTGAACAGAATATTGGGTGGCTGCATAACAGTTCATTCACACATTAGTAAGAGAAAAAAGTAAAATGACCTTTCAATTTTACCTGTTTTCTTGGGACTACAACATGGAAAAATGCAGTTGGGCTTTTCCTCACAGGGAGCCAACAAAGAAGGGAACATTTATTTATTTTCTCAATTTTTGTTTAAAGCCTAAAGCCTGTCTTTTTTCACTGTTTTCTTTCCCTTGGTATTTTATTTTACTGGAGTTACATAATATTCTAATAGACAAGGACTGAAAAGGTATCTACAGCTTAGATTTGTTTGAGTTATATTACCACCTAGCTAATTCCTTGCAGAGCCTTGGGAAAAACAAGTCTCCTTGTGAAAGATTTAAGAAGAGGCATCTTGCTCTTTGGTTTTATGCTGAAACAAGGAATAATAAGCCTGATTCCCATCTTGCTTTAAAGGAAAGAAGGACAGAAAAAAGCCAACAGTTTTTCTGGTCTTTGTACGATCTGAAAGAGAACAGGGTGCAGTAAGGGTATAGTTCATCTTTCATGGAGTATAAAGGCTTTCCTTAAATAAATTTATTAATATATTGGACATACTCTATTACAAACTGCTGAGACTTCTACCTGGAAAAATTTCCCCCCACCCCCTCCTTGGAGAGGCTGGTTCTGACAGGCTGCAGCTCCCAATATCTCTACCCAGCTAACAATGCACAGCACCTTGTTCAAACAAGACTGGTCTTCATTTCACACTCCCCCCCAGGGAACATCCACTTTTCTCTTCATACTATATCTTTCTGACTGATGCAATCAGATTCTGGAAATCTGCCTTATTAGTTTATATTCCAGCTTCTTAGGGAATGATGTTAATTTTCCATTGTAGGACCACAAGATTTTAGATGTGCTAGATCTTGTCTATAAAAAACAACAAAAAAAGTGGCACGCGCAGTACCATGCTCAGAAATGGGCCACAGTGAACAGCCCTCCTTGCACAGCAAGTCTAGGGGTTCCAAGAAAAGACACTCTCCTCAGTCCAACAGTGCCTGAAGTGAGATATTTTTCAATTATATTATGAATAAATAAATGTGGATTTTCTAACTCATTCACCTGAGATATTCTGCTTAATTTCTGCACCAGTTCACCATCATAATTGTTTTCTTCCTAGATCTGTGGTTTACTAAGCCTTTACACGGTGATGGCCAAAGAGTTCCATTATATCCATTAAAGATAAGATGATTTTCTTTTGTTTCCCACAGCAAATAGGATCCCATTCATGTCCCAAACAGAATGTCAGTAGTTGGAATGATGTTTTCTTAGGGTGCATATAAGATTAAAGACTGAAATCAGATGCAATGTTGCCAAAGCCTTTGTAATATGCATGTTTTTCATGGCAAGATGATTGACAAGAATTGCAGCAAGGTGCTGAAGGGGATATTTCACCTGGCCCATCAAAATTCAATGTAGAGGATTAGAACTAAGAAGAGCTGACAATATTGACTTTGAGTACCACAACGGAAACATAATTAGCTCTTTGACATGTAGTGGACAGAAATATTCCATTTTTTTAAAAAATCAGAGTAATTACAGCATATCTGTTGCATGCTGCCCTGGGAAAAAGAAAAAAAAAAGAGAAAGAAAAAAGGTCTGCTCTGCTGTTTCCTCTTTTCCCAGTAGAATCCAAGTTTGGCACTAGAATAAATGCACACAAACCCAGCCTTTCTGCTGGAAGAACATCAGGAAAACTTTGTGCATAAAAGTAAAAAACCTCTCTTAAAAGAGAGCACACAGATCTGAAAGAATGAAAAAGTCAATGAATTTTATACAAGTTTACGTATTGCAAAACAAACTGTCTGCACTGTGCTTATTAAAGGCATATTTCATTGCCTAATCATAGATGTCTATTGTACCTTTTATGTTTTGAATCATAATCGCAGCCTGTTCCCCAACTGTAACAATGAAAGACATTTTGGCATATGCTGATATTGATTCCCCTTCAACAAAGCACTCAAAACACATACTTGCATCCCACTGAAATTAATGGCCAGCCTTAACTTTGAGTACATTGATGTCACTGGCATTTAGACAAATGGCAATTTATATGGGCACAGAATTGCCTACTTTGTTGGACAGACATGAGCCTCTGAAGAGAACTCTTCAAACTCAAAAGTCTTAACAATACTCAACTGCTTTGGTTAGAAACACATTGCACTATGGCATCTATGGTTTTTATGTTTTTATCAGAATAACCATGGTAGCAAAAAATGTGTATCTGTTGTACCGAAGTATCTTTTCCAGCTCCTGGTCTGGAATAATCTAAACTGTAGAAACAATTTTCAGTAGACGTAACAAAATACAGTATGCGCCGAAATGGGAAAAGGCAAAACTTAATTGTATGCAATACCTTAACATTGAGAACAAGCTATCATTAGGTATAATACAAATAATGCAGTAAATTCTATACCTAATTTATTTTGTCCCTATGCTTGTCTGTTATTCTTTTTGCTTTGGGCTTAAGTGGTATATGAAAATAAGAAGCAAAATATAGTCAAGAATTATGCTTACCTTATTCCCCTTTTTAGCCACTGTTACTGCTATCCTAATTAGTTAGAACCTGCAATGAAGTATTTCAGGAAATTAAAACAGATTAAAAATGCAGAAATAGAAATGCCTTTACACAGAGTAAAGTCAATATTCATTCTCAGCATCAAATTCAGGGCATATACTGAAGCAATACTAAACTAGCCTGTTTCAGAAGCTCAGTATCACCTGACTTAATGGGAACTTCTCATCAAAATCAGTAGATTTAAAAATAAAAAAGAAAATCAAGATGAATTGAACAATGTACTCCCTTACTTCTCTGATAGAAAAGTTTTTCAGAGTTCTAAATATATTTGGCTAGTCATTTCTCTATTAATTTTCTAGTATTTTTACTTAGCAGTACCCATAGCTACTAATAGGCTTTGTTGCAATGCATTTTCTCCACTCTGTGTTCTAGTTTAAACCCCAAAGCGAACAGCTCATGTAGAATACTTTAGCCCTGTATAATACTCTGACTGCACTTGGGGAGTTTACTCTTGACACGACTTCAAGAAGCATGTCAGCATGCAGGGACAGTGAAAATACCCATTAGACCTCGAGAGGTGGAGTAAACAAGGCAATATTTGAAACCATACTTACCGAGTCTACAGGTTCTCTTAATTTAAATTTAAAATAAGAGGCCATCCAGGCAGGAAGAATCTCAGTGGTTATTCAGTTTACACACAGAAACAGCAAGGTATCAACATTTCCTTAATAAAAGGTCTGAGTGTTTACTTCATCGTTTCCTTAACACATACTTCAACTAAGAGAGACAGCATTAAATCAAAAAGTATATCTATTGTAAGCAGAAATCATATGTACAAAATCAGGCAAGTACAATCACACATTTACTAGAAAAAATATTTTTATTCATTAATTAATTCACAACACAATAAATATTGGGATCACACATATGAGGGACCCAGCAAAGCTCAGACTTGTTTGCACCATGGTGTGGTTTGACAAACAAATCCTCATCAGCTGGCATCCTGAGAAGCCTGACTATATATTTTTTTACATTTTCACATGCAATCAGTAAGTTGCAATGTAGCTCAGTTGTTTCAATTTACATTAGTCAGGCTTTTAAAAACAATTCTTAAGCACCATCCCTGGTGAATCCTTCAGGAAAAAAAGCACAATCACAGTATTTGTTATTATTCTGTCTTGCTGTTGACTCTGACATTATTATGCAGGTGTGATTGTATGTTTAGTTTTACTTTAAGGGGCAACAGCATCTTCCACTAAATGAGGAACAGAACCAGGCTGCTGTTGAAGAGACAGGAACAATTTCATGCAGGCCACTCAACAGTTCTAAAACCAAGACAGTTCTGTTTCTTCTGAAAACAATGATATGCCTTAGTTTCACACTCTATATACACTGAGGACACATTTCCTTAAGATCTCTCTATTTGCTGTCCCAAATAATTAATTTGAACTTTATGATGAATTAAATTAACTCATCTTTCCACTGACGGTTAAACACCAATGCTTTCATTTATGGGAAACAAAAGGAACTATTATAGGTAATCACTAGAAAGAAAAGCTTGCATGCATGCATGTTAGAGTTCTGTCAGAGGTGAGCTGTTTCTCACAGTAAAATCTCTCTTAGGCTGTATCTCTGTATTTTGAAATATTAAATAAAACATTTTAAGAAACCCTAATTTACTATGAACTCTTTCTTTGTAAACAGCTGGGGAAAACCTAGCAAGGGTTTTGGCTGCATGATACTCATAAGGCCCTTTATTAAAGGAAACAAACTTCTGAACGAGCAGGTATGCACCTATTTTTATAGATACAAAGTTTTCATCATTTCTTCTAAAGGCAGCTGCAAAATTCAGGCATTGTTTCAACTACACTTCCAATCCAAATATTTCTTGTCAACTACAAACTTATGGACGACTTCACAGATGAGAAATGGCATCAGCAGATCTGATAGAGAATGCCACTTGGAGTCAAACTGTATAACTCCTTCCTATTTTATGGACCAGTAACATAGACCAAAAAAAATCAGGAAAGTGTAGAGAGAACATTTAGGATTTCTTTTGTTGTTGTGCAAGTTAAAACAAGTATTTGAAAATGTAATATTCTCATATCAATGAGACTGTGATAAATGCTGTTACATCCTATTTTACAAGGAAGTTTTGATCCCTTTTTTCCTAATAGTTTCTGAGACAGTTACAATTCTCATGGTGAAAATGATTTCACACTTGATATAAACCAACCATTTGTCTGTGTTGCTGCAGCAGTGAAATACCAATCAAATTAAAATAGCAGATATATACATGATCATCAGACTATTCTTCAAAACTGCAACAAGTTTGGAATGAAAATAACAAATTCCACACATCAAACACTGATATCAATTAACTGCAAAAAGAATATATTTTGTTTCACCTCACGCTGATCTCTTCCAGTGTGCACTATTCTGCTGTAAAGGGTGCAAGAAACTGTGACTGTGCACATCCAAATATTGCAACTGGGACTGGGACTGAAATCCAGTGCAGTTTGGTTTGTGTTTGCCTTTGTCAGGCTACCTCCTTAACAGGGTTCTGCACAAGAAGCTTCACCCTCAGATTTGTTCCTTTCCTGCCACAGATGAGCCAGCACCTCCCCCTTCTGGAGAGCCCAAAAATCAGCAGGAATTTGCAACAGGGCAATGCTTTCTTACTCGGGCCAGTATGCAAAATAGAAAAAAAAGAAAAGAAAAAGTTGCAGATGATTATTTTATATCTTTGCTCAGAGCAGGACCATTTCTTTTCTGGATCCCTGTTTAATGTAGTTCCCTTCAGTAATGTGTTTTATTAAAGCCAGACGTAAGTCCATTCAGATATAGTCTCCAGCTCATCAGCAAGAAAGTCTTAAACCAAGAAAATATTTCAGCGTCAGCCATATTTATGCATTCTATAAAACACAAAATGCTGCATAAGGTGGATTATTAGTGGGTCTTACTCTACTTGTCAGCTTAATATACACTGTTCAAGCAGTAATTTGTGAGATGTGTCAATTTAGTTTGGACTGACCTGAATTTAAAGTTTCAGGAACAGGCAGAGGCGCCACTATAAAATCCAGCTCTTCCTTTAGCACCTCTGAGATCATTCGTTCTCAGTCCTCACCATAACACTGTGACCAGGCTGCTACTGATTAATCCACTGTGATTCTTCCAGCAGCCGAACAGCTTCAGGTGATTTTCTATTAAATTCCTTTACACATTACCTTTGAAAGGAAAAAACCCAAAGATGACTGCTTATCCATTGTTACCCACTCCAGGAACTTGTTTCCATTAGTGAACACAGAGTCTCAGTGTTCAATATTAGGATCAGTAATGAGCAATCCAAGCATGCAGGACAAAGCATCCCACCAAACTTCTAAGGGATGCCCTGTCTGATTCCCAGCATCTGAGACTCTTCTGCTGGCAGGCAGTTGTGCCAACAGGGCAACCCAAATGACAACTGCTTCATTTGTAGATGGCCTCAGATGTCATGAGCTTTAGTTATATTTACATATAAAATACTGTGATTATTCCCTAGCTCCCAGCAAGAGAAGAGCTTTAGGCACTTCGAAAGAGAGATCTGTTGCAGCAGGACTACGTTGGTTTTAGAACTGTGATGGTGCAAGGAAAATTTTTTGGCAGTGAGAAAAAGCTATCTACAAGGAGAACGAGAAAGATTCCTGTAACCTGAACCATTAAAGTTGTTTCAACCCTTAAGTGCCCCTTTTCTTTACAAATGTGTTTTGTGCTTTTTTTCCTTCTTTCCAGGGATGGTATTTAACCTCAGCAGCCTGTGACTGTTGCATCCAAGCCAGAACGCTTTGTAATGTGCAACTTGGTAACTTCTTCAGCACAGGTAGGGTGAATGCCAACTGTCTTCATCAGCTGAGGATATGTAGCTCCACATCTACCAAAAAAACAACAAAAAAAGAAAGACCCACAAAGTCAAATGCTATTCACCTAAAGCAGCTAGAATGTCCTAAAACATCAAAGGAATTCTGCCCTTGTCCATTATATCAGGTAGAGGAGTTGCATTTGTTCTTCAAACAACGCTATTATTTCTCAGGCACTTACACAACACGTAGACGCCCAGGTTCACAACACAGAGATAGGAAAGAACTGTCATAAGAGTTGAGACAGAGAGAATTAAGCAATTTACCCCAAGTCACAACCGCGCCTGTGGCAAAAACATATGACAAAACTGCAACCTTCAGCTTTTCTTGTACATACATGTGTGTTTCACTAACTCCAGATGGAAAAAAATGCACACATACACACAGAAGAAGAAAATCTTAATTAGAACTGCTGGAAAGAATCTGCTGAAGGAAGTAATACCAGAATATTCTTCCATGAACCTAAAGTCTCTGATGCTTACACTGAATATACCAATGTTATAAGCAGAGGAAAAAAAAACAGTCTCTCATTTGAAAAAACCAACCAACCAAACAAGAAACAAAACCCACCAAAACCCCCTTGTGCTACAATCCCACTTGTTTAATTCCATTACTTGTCCAGTAACATTCTAAAGACTTGATGACTTTCTTTTGAACTGCTATTCCTGGCAGCTCATGTTGTAAGAATAGATGAAATGGCCCTAAATTTAAGAATTGTTTCAAGCTCTCTGTGGACTAATGTTATCTCCCTCTACAGAATACAGGGAAGGGAGCCATAGATGCCTTCTTGTGTCTCCACTTACATCCAAAAAAGCACTGACAAGCAAAAGACCTTTGCTGACCACAGATGTTACTGGAGTGCTAGGTGGGGAAGGAAGATGACAAATCATCCTTCAGAGAGGCTGAAGCAAGACCTAATATTTGACAAAGGAGAAGAGCAGCTTTTACAGTGGGGGTTCCACATTGAAAGCTCTGGATTTGTGAAATGCAATAGAAACCAGTACAAGAATCTGACCTGCTGAAAACCTCTTACTGTGGCTAAAGTTTTCATTTCCCTCAAGCAAGGCAGAAAAGCACTCCAGTTTCATGCGCTTCCTTTTCAATGGTTATTTTGGATAAAACTTCAAAACAATGACATCCTAAAAAATTTAGTTCTAGAATCTATACCACTGGCAATTAATGGACTACAAACACATGTTGAAAATGTGTACTGAGGGTACACTGCAATCAGTGATTTCCAAGATATTCCTCACATGATACTTGTGGTCCTGCCTTCTTAATCCTTTCTGCTTTTCATTTACAATAGTCACTCACAACTGTAGGACTAAAACTGCAGTAAAATGGTGATAAAATTTAGGAAAATGAACTGACACCACAACTGGCGATGATTTATTGCATCCCAGACTACTTTCTTTGAAGAGGGAATTAAAAACTATAATTTTGTAATGTAAATATAGGAATCAACATTTCTGAAGATGTGAATCAGCAATAAGAAGGGGAAAAGAAAAAATAAATAAGAAATAATTGTAGCACACAAGAAGCATAGCAGGAATTTTCCATTTAACCAGAGAGGACCGAGAATCACTCCTTATTCCTTCAAATGGAGGACTTCTATATTAATATTTGAGCAAAATCTTAAACAAGATCAGATCACAAAGGATAAGTTTGTTATTGCAATTATCAGATTGCTTCAAACAAAAGTACCTTCCATCACCCATCATCCTACAGAGGTTTCTTTTTTACTACATTCTATTTAGCTTATACCCCAGAAATACAAGAATTCATGCCAATCCTTGCTGAACTTTTAAGAAGCCGTGGCTGTGCAAATTTAAAGATGAGATTAGGAAAGGAAATGCTTGGCAGGTGTAAAGAAAGGTTTTCCTCAAAAGCACAGATGTCTTTTTAAAGAAGTAACTTGCAAAACTGTTTGGTGATTTCCTATCCTGTGCATAGCATGCAAAAGAAGCTACACTGGAAAAACCAACACTGGTAAGTTAATGCACAATTCTGGTTTCTGCTTTAACTGCATCAAATCAACAATATATTTTCCTCAGTTGTTCCCTAACTATATCCAGTATTACTGTAACTAAATCCAGTACATTTTAATGAAGAACTGCAGTATTTTTAGTGTAAATATGTGCAATACTCCATAAAAGTAACAAAAAGCATGCATTCTTTATAGTGTTGCCAAAACTAGGCAGCTATCTTTTATAATCTTACAATAACTTAAGAAGCAGGCTTTAGAAGCTAGAGACATTCTTTTGTACTTACTTTATTCCAAGAGCAAATCCTTGAATAACTTCGCCTGCATTTGGTCCAATGAAATGAAGGCCAAGTATTCGTTGCTCCCTCTCTCGTAAGCACACCATCTGAAAACAATACATCACATAGAGATCTTTTCTCAGAACACTTAAAGATAAGGCATGAAGATGAATTAAATGAAACTGGAGTGCCCCAAGATCCTAGTTCAGCTGTTTATTTCCAGTGTGCCAAAACCTTATGCACTTGCTTAAGTCTTACCGACTTCAATAGGTCTTACTCTTATTGTCCTTAAGCACTTTACTGAATTGAAGCGTTATTAGTGTATTTCTTTCAGACTTGAGGGAGCCACTGACAACAATAATTTCTGGTGTTGAATACTTTGTTGTTTGCCATTTGTATGAAATCCTCAAAGTACTTTCTGTAGTCTGTGGACCAGACCAGTGCTTTTTCCACTGAGTGGCCACCTCAGCACTTCTCCAAGCCTGTGCAGTTGTTTTCATCAGCCGTATTTTTCCAGATGACCTCTACCACTATCAGCTGTATCCTCACAGATGACCATTACCACTACCAGCTGTATTTTCCCAGATGCCCACTACTACTATCAGTTTTGTTCTCACAGATGACCACTAGCAGTCCCAGGATATTTTGTGCCTTTGTGACTTAGTCAGTAAACACTTACAGCAGCATGTTTAGTAAGATACACTTACAACATGGGCCACATAACCTAAAAAAGGGTTGAGTCTCAGAAGCAGACAAAGATGAAGGTTAATAAGTATCTGGGAAAACCTGAGTCACTGCACACTTAACTTTTATTAGAGAACTTAATGAAAACTTTTTAGTTCCTGTAAGGACACCATCTTTATAATTATGAAAAGAAAGTCAGTCTCTCCCTGCGTCCTCCCATCAAGCATTAAATTATCACTAATCTACTAAGTTCTGCTATTCAGTAAAAGCTTAAATTCTTTCATCAAGAATGCCAGGAACAGCAGCAATCCTGATGTGGAACTTTAAATATTAAGGAGTTTTAAAGGAAAAATTCTTGCAATGGAGTTTGAAACACTCAAGTTAAATGTTTGTTTGTATGTTTTGAGAGTTTAGTAAGGGCTATATTAAATATCATCCAACAACTACTATGCTATTACTACTTCACCCTTAAATATTTACTCTAATGGTCATAATTCAAAGGGAATACATAAAATGGAACATCATCACCTTAGTTACACTTGTACTTGGGACACCTAAGGCAAGCGCTTACATAATTCAGATGTGACAAAATACAGTCAGAAAAACTGACTGCAATTATTGTCAATGGACATTCCTTGCATAACAATAACAATACAGTATTGTATAATGTAATTGATGGACCTATTTATGCATAAAAGACTGTTCCCTGATGTTGAGGAGAAAAGAAAGAAAAAGAAAATGATGATATATTCTAGCAACACTACACTTCATCTTATCTAAGATTCTCTACTATGGGCAAGAGCATCAAAAACCTTTCTAACACTGAAGCAACTGGATTGCTGCAGAAGGCCCTTTTCAGGTCTGACACTTTGGTCTAAATCAGGAGCTTTTTTGTTTTCATGAGCAGAGATTGAATAGTTACTGTAGTTTTATAAGCCTTATGCTTAATTTTTTGAAAGTATCATATTTTGCCAAGAGGTGGTAATATAAATACTACATGTAACCAGTTAAGAAATTTGCTGGGAGAAGGAGATTGATCTCTATAGAATTTGAAATATTTCTTAGGACCTTAAAAGCAGTTCAAACATGGTATTAATCAGCAGAATGTGAGTTCTGAAAAATGCTAATATCTGTAAAGCAATTTAGAGATGTCCGTCACCAAGAAAATATCCATCTTGAGATGTTTCTTTGCCAAACAGCCCTCTTTAAAGCTAAATGTACTCTATCCCCTGTTTTAAGTTAAAAGCAAGTTAAAAGCTCACAAAACTCACTTTCACATAGCATTGAGTTGCATCTCTTTCAGCCACTGTAAACTCTAAAGGTTTGTAATATGCATGGTATACCTGGTAGGAGAAACAGTAACATTTTGTGTTAGAGAGTACTATTATATCAAAACCTGCTATTTATTATTACAATAACTACTATTACTACATATTTATACCATTGTATAAAAATTGATTTATTTATAGCCTGTTCATTATTTTAATGAAAAATATGGAAAGCACAGTAAGAGCTGAACACAGACCTTTCTCAGAAAATCATTAGATTAAAAACAAAACAGAAAAAAATTTCACAAATAATGCTACTCAGACAAATTAAAGGAAAAAAAGTAGCATTTTTAAGCTTCTCCCAAAGGTTCAGTGCCTTGTTTACTGAAAATAATTAAATCCAAGGATCTTTTCCTATCTATAATAATGTATCCCACAACAAAACCCAAACTGTAATTTTTGCATTCTGAATAGTAAATTTTTATTTTTTCATTAAAGATTTTCCCTGGGGCAAGTGAGTAGGAGTACCACAATATATATTTTCAAGGGTGACTTGTTGAAAGTAACATAACCATTATTTAATGATGCTGCACAATGTAACTCACTAAAATGGCAGCTACTCTAAAGCTGTCACACCCTATCAGCAATTTTAAACCCAACAGGTAACAGTTCCCATTGGGACCTGCTGCAATACTACTGAAATTCTGAGCACTTCTGGAGACACCAGCTCCCTTACTGTAAACACAGTATTTTGGGGACCAGAAGTTTTACCTGATACAGCAGTGAAAATTCTGTCTTTCCAAAGGGCAACTCTGACACCAAATAGAAAATTAAAGATGTTTTCATACCTCAATATTATCTGATCCATGACATTGCACAGCTGCTTCTTCTGACAGTCCAACACACCCATATTCCAGGGGAGTGAAGACTGTGGTAGGCACCTGCTCGGGAGGAAGCAGAAGGTGTTACTGTTGAACCATGTGAAGCAGCTGCCTGGCAGACACTTGTGCATGACTGAGAGGTGCAGCTCGGGCACACACCTCCACTTTGGCCGCTGTCAAAGCTGGATTCCAGGTGACAAAACACAATTCCTTAAAGATTCTTTAAAAGAAAAAAGCCAAAGATTTTTCTTACTGAAAAAAGACAAAACAACTCACATTGTCATAGTCCATCAGCTCTGAAGACTGGCCGAAAAGACGCTGAGCCAGCAGCTTTCCTGCAGCTATTGCTGTGGGTGTTAATTCAGGACGGCCCTGAGAAGAGAGCACAAGGCTTTGTTTGAACTAAAAGAGAAGCGGCATCCGAAGATTTCTCCTGGGACAGTGGTCAGAGGAAGGCCAAATCTTTGGAATTCCAGTCTGGCAGTCAGGGCTCCAAACAGAAAAAGCAATAATAATTTCTGTCCAAACATGTTTTTAAGTCTGAGTTTACTATCTGTCTTAATGGGGGGAAAATGTGAGAAATATGTCAAATCTTTGTATCTTATCATGTCACCTCTTGAAAAGCAGCACATATTCACATGCTAACTGTTCACTTCCCACTTTCTCTCCAAAGTAAGCCATGAAGAAATTTTTGAGAGTGTCTTTTTAAAGCAGAAAGAGCCTAGTTTAAAGCAACAGTGTTTTTATAATATCAGACCTTTAAAAAACCTTTTTTGTCTGACACATTTTTACAGAATACAGGCACAAAACCTAGCTATTTGTAGACACTACTACTGACTTCTGTGCTGGTCTTGGACTGGAAGAGTGAAACACTCTTTTGCTAGCACTGTGACCTATGGGGTGAGCTGGTCCTGGTCTCAGGCTCTGCTATTACAGAGGGGCTTCAAAAGGATTGCTATTGGCAAATGCAAACTTCCTGCAAGTGAGAAGTGGAACGATAGCAGGATATGACCAGGATGTGCTCCAGCTCAAGCCATGAGTCCTGGCTACTTTTTATATCCAAACAGGGCTATGGATGTGCCAGAACCCTAATTCTGAGTGCTGGCACAGTTCCACTGCAGCATCAGAACTGCAGAGCTGGTTTTAAACAACTTGAAAGTTTTTGCAAATTGAAGCAAGGCATTTGCAAGAGAATATTTTCAAGCCGAAGGAATAACAGTCCATATAAGTTAATAAGACCAAACAAAATTCATAAAGCTAATAACAAAACCCACTGGTTAAGAGTTCATCTAATACATATCATCAAAATGCTTGTCTGACATGAGAAAAGAGGTCACAAATCCAGAGGGAATGATGTGGAGACAAAAGAAAGCCATAACTGAGAAACACCTTCGTGGGATAACATGGAATTCTTTATAAAATGTGTGAAGTTTTGATCCACACAGGTCCTGTTTAGATACAACACTTGTCACACTCCTGCAAAGCCCCACTTGCAGGCAGTCATTCAATAAGCTCTCAAAACCAGTTCTCAGCAGAAAATAAAATAAGGATTCCCCACCACACACATTCAAAGTTTTTCACTTTTTTTCATTATCCTAAAGTTTTTTAGCATTTACTGGAATCCATTCTTCTTTACCAGCTTATCTTTCTGTCTGTGCTTGTAGAAAAACACTGTACATGGTATTAGCTGCCATTTTCTTCAGTACACATACCATATAAATTATCTACATATTAACAGGCATCTAGGCTTTTATCTGTATTAATAGCCAGTTAAAAGTTCTGTTGCAAAAAGCAATCTGAAACATTATATCTAACCTGATAACAGAAATTGCAATTCTAATTGTTAACGAAGACTAATCTATTTTTCCTCCACAGCTCATGACAAATTACAAAACTGCAAGTCTATCCCTTTTTCCTTCTAACATCACATTGTGTCAAGTCACAATTTTTCAAATACAGCATTTTGACTTTCAAGTCTGTAAATGTAATTTATCAGATGAAATTTGTTTTTTCTTACACACATTTGCCTGAAACATGTCTGCCAATCATTTCTGTAGCAGGAAATATATGTTGTTTTGGCATTCCAGAAATGAATAGAAGATTGGAACGAGAGATAAAATTGTGAAAGCACTGCCATGCATTCCATAAAACCCAACTAATTACTAAAACATCCACACAGATAAAGACCAATTCCTCATAAACAATGACTTAAAGACCTTTCTTGGTAAATATTTGAAATGAACATTCACTTTGCAGTCATGTGTAGAACTACTCTGCTGATAATTATGGATACAAATTGTTCATAAGTATCCTCCAATGGATTACACATTTAACCGAGATGGTCCTAAGAGAGTTTAAAAAGCTTTGAAGTAATGTGTATTTGTTCTAACACAACTCTTTTTGGTCTCATTTCCATTCAAAGCAACATACTGTACATTCCACTTTCTCTACACATCTTTGTTGTAACACCCTTTGAAATATGACAGATGTAGAGCGGCCTGACCATGTGATAAACCTCCTTCTGAGAAAATGTCTTTATAGTGTGTGCCATGCTTTTCAACAAGAGTACTACTGGAGGAAGTATTTTAATATAGAGGGTTTATATCAGCACTGAAAAAAAAATTCAAACTAAAATTCCAACTTGATCTTCCTCATCCTGAGTACAGAAAATAAAAATGCTGAAATGAAATTTCACCTGTCAGTGCCAAAACACAAAAAATGTTTTTTGAGGGTACACAAACTGACTGACATCCAGAAGATTTTTTTTTTCCCCTTTTTTCCAAACGAACATCTTGGGTAATATTAGGATTCCATTTGTCATACAGGGGTGCAACAAGACACACATAGTTTCCCATTTGTACCAGCTGGGTATGACTCCCAAATGAAAACAGTCACTCTGAGCAATCAGGAAACTCGCCTGCCCCCTTTCTCACTCCCCTTCTAGCCAGGGCATCGAATTCGTGCTATTTGGTAGCAATTTAGTGTTTATTCAGTGTGGAGTGGTAAAGGAGGGAGGAGGGCTTGGGAACTACTTGCAAAATCTGAGCAAAAGCACTTTACGGTAGCAAAGAAACTCTGACAGGGACAGAGGAGAGCAAAGAGAAACCCTGAGCAGGAACACCGGAGGAAAAAATAATTCTTGTAAGGATTCTTAGGGATCACTGATGCTCCCTCACAGGAAACAAGATCCCCCTCCCTGCGCTCGTTCGCTAGGTCACACCCCAGAAGCTACCACAGGCACCACAAGGTACCCCAAGGTACCACAACCAAGCTCTGCAGCTCTGTGGTTCTTAGCAGGATGCACTTGATTCTTGTGTGTGTGTGTTAATCTGAGACCTGCACCAACACAGAAATGTCTTTCAGTGCTGGTTCCCATGCCAATGAAATTTATTATCTAAATTAATTCTGCTTAAAAAACAAAGACTAAATTAATTTAAGTATTCAAATAAAATAAACTTCATTGCTTAGCAAGTGGAATTACACAGCTCACATTGTGCTGGAATCAGATAAGATAGTGGCAGTAAGTCCTTTTATCTCCAAAAACTTAAGATGTATGAGTACTATATGATGATCTCTTTAATTCCCTGCATTGAGCCAATACACAGATAAAAGCTTAAGGGAATATTTCTACAGAGCACTGACTTAACTTTTTCATTTTTTCCCCCAGTTATACACTGGACACAGCATAGAACTGTGTTGCTGTTTTAACACTTATATTTAGAAGTGTCTATTGAACCACTCAAGTTAAAAAATCTGCAGTAATAAAGACAAAAGCAGGAAAAGGAAATCCAAGTTTTAACAACAAAATGAAAATGACAAATAAATGAAGACATGATTTTTTAGATCCAGGGTAGGAAAGAGGAGAGCATCCTGCCTCCAACTTTATATTTCTTATTTAACTAAGTCCTCAAAGGGCAGAAGACAAAAAGCATCCAAAAGGAAATTACTTGCCCAAAATAACACTGCAGACTGGCAGCAAAATAAGCAACAGAATCTAAGCCCTGCCAGCACTGCCTCTAACAACTGCTTCTTGGATGAAATGAAAAAGAAAATTTTGGAAAGCAGGAGGCCCAGCCAAGGCATATATATCAGGGATAAGCAGGTGCAGGAGGTTGTTGTGAGCAGAAAGTGGACTTCAGGAAATACCCCAGAGCAAGAAGTGACAAGTACAGAGGGAATCTGCATGTGAAATGAGAAGAAAGGAGAGAAACTCTGCAAAATCCCAAAGCTCTGAGTGAGTGGACAGGACAACAGGACAGAGAAGTTGTGTAGAATAAGGGGAAAAAAAAAAGTAGAAATACCTGAGAAGGAAAGAGTTTTAACACAATTTAAAAGGAAATGGCCAGTCCTTCACATGATGATGGAGACAGACAGGAAGAAACGTCTACACAGAGGGAAGAGGTCAGGAGTGGTCAGCAGATTTATGAGATTTAAGTGTCTCTGGCAGCTCCAGAGTCCAACCAGAAATTTGTGGGGCTATTCCCAAGACATCATCTAACCCATTACATCTCTTCAGAAACTAAAGGCACCTGCCGGGTTTATACATTTAAGAGACCTTTACAATATTTTAAACATGGCAGAATGAGAAATCTTTTAAACTTCTCTGAAATTATACTATATATAGTGTTTGGATATTGCTACAGTATTTAGCTTTACCAGACTTGTAAAGCAGATGCCTGCACTATAGGAAAAAGAAGGCCTCAATTCCATAAAGTTCAGTAACAGGTGAGAGAACTCTATATCTTGCAATGCCCAGCCTCTGTATTCTACATATTGCCCAAATTTTGCAGGCACAGCAGGTAGATGATGGCAACAGCCTCCTGTAACTCTACAGTTCAGAATCCAAACAAACATTTTTTATGAAGTCAACATATTTGAAGATGCCTAATTTACAGTAGATAATCTTAGCTCTTACATAAAATGAAAATTGGCAGATTGAAGGTATTTAAGTGCACATGTATCATAACAAGACATCCTTGTCATATATGACTATAGATTATCAATAGCTCTAGAATAAGGCCACAGAATCTGGTTTTACCTCTCTAACAAGTAAATTATTTTGCTTCAGTTATAATGTCCCCTCCTTA
Source organism: Machaerirhynchus nigripectus (assembly GCA_013397975.1). NCBI lineage: Eukaryota > Metazoa > Chordata > Aves > Passeriformes > Dicruridae > Machaerirhynchus > Machaerirhynchus nigripectus. Next base: position 515,555 of record VZRQ01002109.1, read on the forward strand.
AAAAAAACAAGGGAAAAAACCCTCAAACAAAAAACCCACACCCCTCATATTTATTTGGCATAATCATTCACAAATCATGAACAAAAGTCAAATGCATTTAGTATTTCCAGCAATTACTTTTTCTTATTCTAGAGGAAGGTACTTTTGTCAGAAGCAATTTGCATCAGGGAGCTGAAAAGCTGTTTTGTGATTAGTCTATATTAACACCAAAATACCCCAAATGCAATCACAGAACTTGTCACGGTCATTCCCAGTAAATGTACTCAGCTACAGAAGGTAAGAACTGCTTTCACTCAGCATTCACAGGCAGTATGAAGTCATATGTCAAAAGTGATAAAAACATTATTAGAAAGATAATTGAAGGGATAAAGACATCATTATTAGCCTGTGACCAACGATGCATTCCCTGATAAACATCAGCAATAATCTCTCATGCTGAGATACTTCACAAGATCCCTGTGAAGGAAATTACTGACCCAGGTGGCTGGCATAAACACTCCAGCCCTGCCAAGTGAAAAAGTGCAAAACACTAAGATATATGCTAGAGCATGACGACATCTAGGGACTAGTTATTAGTCAGGAACAAAGTTGGCTTCCTGTTATTGTAAAATAGTTTATGTAGACTCAGTACCTCTGTTATGTCTCCAACTGCATAAATGTGAGGAACAGAAGTAGCTTCACCAGCATCAACAATAATCTTTCCAGTTTCAGAATTAGTTTTCACTCCAACTGTCTCCAAATTGAGAGTTTTGGTGTCAGGGACTCGGCCTTAAGAAAAAAAAAAAAGAAATTAAAGTAAAAGCTATAGAAACTTCAGCAGTGGTAATCTAAAAAGCTGGCATCCTCCACTGTGGGTCTCCAAGAACTTTGTGGTATTTGATAGTCCAAGCAGAAACATGACAAAACTGATACTGAGAAAGCTGCAGGGGTGGAAAGTATGGATATGACATTGGGTGTGAAAGGCGCTCGATCGCTATTGCCTTTGGTCAAACCTCAGAGGGTTATCCTTTTTAAATATGGGGGACAACACCCACTGGAAAAAGTACAAAAACCACACAATTTAATATTTATTAAACATTCTAAATTCAGTTTCCTAATGTAGCACAAATATATATATATATAAACTAAGCCACTTCTACACTGAAAATTTCCAATAAACATTAACCGAATGCCACTCAATGCCAACAGTGTGTTATGTATATTTTTTGGATAAAAATTATTAATAATGCTGTTCAATGTTAAACATTCCTGAAGTCCTTGTTTCTTGTAATCTGAATACACTTATCTTAAAACATTTTTAGTTCCCTCAGCTTCGATGAAAAATTTTATCAACTTTGCTCTCAAGTCCTTAATGCTGATTTAGTTATCTCAAACTGCATTTGAGCTATTTCTGTAGTGTTTAGAAACATTATTTTAAATGTATTTAAAAACAAATGAGGCAAATCCAACCAAGCCCAGATTTTATTACAGCTTCCTATTCCAATGATATCAAATTATCTCATATTTTAAAAATATATTTTTGTAGTGTTTTCTGCATAGTTACCCCTTAGATCACCAAAGTCTTAATAGCATTACACTGAGCTTTCTAGAGTATCTAAGGAAGCAATTCCTGACCCAGAAACTGGAATCTTAAATCTTATCCAACTTGTTTGAAAGTTAGTAAGCACAGTGAAATTATGAGGTACTCACAAAATTTTTAAGGCTACACAGGACCACATAGAAAAAAACCTTACCTGAATATATCCAAATTAAGGAAATTTTATAACATCGTATCTGTTTTAGAGGCTTTAAATGAATATGGATATATCTACACACACAGGTCTCCTTTGTGGGAGCCATGATTTGCATTTGATGGCAATACAGAGCTATGGCAAAGCAAAACAAAAAGGGAAATGTGTTTTCATTACAAAAACAAGCTCTTTGATGTTAATGTAGGAAATTATTAAACAAAAGGAAAACCTGGCTTGTCGATACAGACCTAATTATATGTAAACATATGATTCACTGCTTTATACATCTGCCATATAGCCAGGCCCCTCAAACAATGTCACATCTGAATGCCTCTGTAAAGACTTCTGTGTATTAATTTCATCTGGTGAAACCAACACTTCCTCTGGGAGTACTGACTGAAGCTGTCGGCACTTGGCTGTCTGTCTGTCTTCCCTTCTGTTGTCCCCATGGGATGTTGATCTGCTGTTCCTTCTCTGCCCCCTGCTCCCCAGTCCTGATGCTATCAGGCAACAAAAATAATAAACCTCCAGGACCTTATCTTGGCTCGGATGTGAAACAACTTCCTACCGTTGTATTTCTTTATGTATTGAGAGTAAAGCCTGGGTATTCTGCAAATGGACAACTAATGGGGTTTTCTAGTTTCCCCTTTTTCCTGCCAGGCAGAGCCAAGAGAAAACTTAGCACGCAATGGCAGGCACTGAAAGAGGAAAAAAAGAAAAAAATGTCAATAGAGTCATTTAAAGACCTTTGACAACAACAGCTGAGTCTATCAAATCTGCAGGATAACACTTAACCTTTCCATTCCAGTCTATTTTAACATATGTACAGCCTGGTATTAATAGCTGAGAGTTACAAAAAAAATGTGCTGCTTCTCATAGTGAAGTTTCTCTCTCAATTTTATTGCCTAACTATTATTTCTGAAAGCAAAACCAAAATTTTAAAACACTGAACTGAAGCTTTTTTGGCCTTTAGCCCCATGCAGGTTCACCTCCATAAACCAGAATTATACTTACTGATCTTCCTTCATCTCAAATTCAGTATCTTAGGCTCATGATTATACAACATGTCTTGGTAGGTTATAGTGCCAAATTCAGGGAATTCTGATATTTCCCAACATTCACTTACTATTATAGAATCAGTTCTCACCATTTCTCAGTAGGACTTTAATTTTATACCCATAACTCCTGATTTTTTCACATTTACAACTTCAAGAAAGCATGACTTCACAGCTTATTTCTAAAATCCCAAATCCTACCAGGAACACAAACCCACCCTTTGCCTAAAATCAGCACATGGGCTTTTAGTTTGAAGATGCCCTGAAACTGCCAAAGAACAGGAGTGTACAATTGTATAGGACACAAGATTAGATTTAGCTTTCATTCAAAACAGCAAAATATTATGCCAGACATCTAGAAGAAAGGTGCAACTCAAATCTGACCCTTAAAAAGGTTACCTGCCTCCTGCACTTCTAATAGCAGACCATAATCTCATCTTTCATAGACCCATACACTTACCACACAGCTGTGAAAACCACACAGAGCCCTGTTTTCAGTGCCTGTCCCCATTTGCTTTTAACTTTAAAAGAAAAAACAGCTTTTGATCTGTTTCTGTAAAATCTATCAACATGGCTTCCTAAGGGGGCTGCCAGCCAGTTCAGCTGCAGGGAGTGACAGGAGAGTGGCTGAAGCTCCCATCACAGACACTGGCCAGGCTGGCTGTGTTGTGACGTGGCAATTGTGTCCCATCACCTGCCCAGGGGCTCTGGTAATCACACCTGCACACAGAACAAGGGGAAGAAGCATCAGGCTGCTGTGACCTTCAGGTGCAGGACCCTCAACAGTGGAGTCTGAAGCAGCTAAACTTGGAAGAAGCCAGAGGAATAGCCAGGTAAGTAGCAGTGGTAAATGAGTGATAGCACACTCCTGCATCCAGTAAGATTTCCCAGGGTGATAAAGGTGCAGCTGACAGCAGAATTGTATAATGGGTCTTCCAGAGTTTCTTAACCACAGAAGTTGGAATGCCTGTTTGCCTCCCAGCGCTTGAAAAATCCAAATTGGAGCCAACCATGCGTTTTATTGTAGATGGCCACTGCAAGGATCCTGCTGGGTGACAGGATAGTTTTTCAGGAATAAAGCTCAAGCCCAATAGTCCTTTCCACTTCTTCCCTATACATTGGCATTTTGACACATCATTTTATAACTTCATCCAATCTGACCTCAGTCAGACCTTAATCAAAATCTTGTCTGTGTTCCCAGTCTCAATACTCTCTTCTCTCACCTTGCTCTGAGTGCCTGACACATCCCCCAAATTAGTTTCAAGACCACTACTCTTTCCTCCTTCAAATGTCTCCTAAAACCCACAGGTTATGTTCACTAAAACATAACCAGCTGCTAATGACTAATAAAAACCAATTCAGCCTAACTACTGTTCAGATTACAGGAAAATATTGACTAGAATAAGATTAAGTAAGGTTACAAAAAGTTCAGAACCTTTATCACATTGATAGCAGTGTGCACCATTTTTACAAGGATGCTTTTGAACATTACATCCATTACGGATAAACCTCCAGCATGCCTGCCACAATTTGAAAAAAATTCTGGCCCTTAGTCAGTGCAAGGGCAGTAACTGGTTCTCTGCCAATGCTGTTCACTGTACCCTCTCCTGTAGCACTGACTTTGTACACAGAGGAGTCCTCTCAGCAGAAACTCATGGTGCAATGAGCAAAAACCTGGCCATGGCCATCCACTGCACATCTGGAGTTAACAACAAAAGCAACTCCAAGTGACACGTAACCAAATTAAAAACTTACAGCATAGGACAGACTACTAAAATTCTACTTCTCTTGCTCTCAATGTCCTGTAAAAAGTGAAGTGGGCTGGAAACATTTTCTGAGAAGAAATCTACAGTTCACTCTTACATTAATTCTCCCACACAAAGCTTGCTTTAACCAAAGGTTTGGTTTCAAAGGATGGCTCGGCAGTCTCAAAACTCAACAACCATTCCCAAGTGAGGTAGGTCATTGGCTTCAGGCTCCTCGGCACTTATGGGTGAACAGAACCTGTATTCTGCACAAACTGTCACAGTAACCATACTGTTTTCAAGAAATTACTTTGGAGTAATTTTCTGCCATTTTTTAATCTATTTAAACCATCATTCAGGTAAGGGTTAGCATCACCTATCAACTCAAATAGCACCTTAGTGCTGAAGTAGTTCTGAATCCAACCTTCTTCACATGTGGATTTAGAGGTGTAGCCTAGCACCTGAACAAGTTATTTTTGTAGTTACAGGCTGGTAAAATAAGTAGCATAAAATAAAAGTTACACTCAAAGTTTATGGGTTGGTTAAACAAACAAAGGGAAAAGCACATTAAAAATAGCCCTGCAGAATAAAGTCTGACTGAATATCCTTAAAACTAGATATTGGGAAAAAATCTAAAAGCACTAGCTGATGTAATGGGAATGACAATTTCATTAGGATTGCAGAAACCATATCTTACCAAGAGAGTAATGAATTTAAGTTAATAAGAGGGAGAGACATGGGAAGCTCAGAACAAAGACCCAGAGCCTCAGCAAACCACAACAAATACGCATTAAAAGTTGTCTGAGATGAAGCAAGGTGCATTATTTTTCACTGAATAGTTCAAAGGTTAAAAAGTCGATGGCAAGATTTTGTTTGCCAAGACAAATCTAAGGCCCATTCCCTTTTCTACAGGGGCTTGGCAGAGATGTGCTCACAGGAGATGACAGCAATACTTTACCATATGGGACTTTTCACAGAAAATCTCCAAACAAAATTTCTGTTTCCCTTGTTAATTCAAATCGGTTTGGTTGTAAGCCTTGAAGAAAACTATTACAAAAAGTGTTATGTACTTAACCCTTTGTTGATACCGAACAGTGAGGATTCTATTTTACTGCACAACAAAATAAATCTGCCCAGTGTCCAGTCTGACACAAAGGACAGTGTGCCTGATAGCCTATGATGTGCAACACCTGATACCTGCTCAGCTTTGCACTGACCTAGCGCTGTAATTCTTTTTTACAGCAAAGATGATATTATTTCAAAGACACAGTCAGGATCCGCTAAGCTTACAAATGCATTGAAACTTGAGAATGGTTGTTCCACTGCCCTCATAAAGGAGAAAACTCTTTTTATAAAGCTAAACTTAAAATCTGCTGCTGGTCAGTGCTCTTTCTGTTCCAGTTTACAAGCACACTACCTCACATTCTCTGACAAACTAATTCCAAGATATTTTGCAAATATCTGCTTAGTGTAATCATTGATGAAGTGTTGCTCCTCTAGATGGCTGGACCCCGTTAGAGATGGAGTGACTCAGTATCTTTTCTAAGGATTTTGTGAATAATCAAATTTCACTTACAGCAGTGATTTTTTGCCACCTATTGCAAACTCACATGGAAATACTACTTACCAATTCCTTTAATGTATTAGCTGTTTGCAACTGCTGCACTTCATCCACAGGTTTCAGCCCTTGAACAGCTGAAATGAACCTTCCCTATGAAGCCTGATCCTCCTACAGCTTTGCCCTGCAGCTCAGAAGTTGAATCTGCTTACAAAAGTGTCAATCTCTATGCTTTCCTTTGGATGAAGACCCCATATTTTCTCTGTACATGCACACATTTATCATTGCTTTGGAGCTCAGGTAAATTAGGCATCTAACAAACATTTTTTGTATGTCCTTAAGGGCAGGGAGAATACTATATAACAGTAAAAGTTTATTGGTTCTACATTGAACAAAAACTCAAAACCTCAAAATCTTATAATTTCAGGAGAATTCTCTAAAAGCTCAAGACAGCACCAGTAAGACAGAAGGACATACAGAGCTAAACTGGAAAAATCAAATGAAGGTCAAGAAGAAGCTCTTTCACTGAGCTGGAATTAACAGTATATTGTGTCTCAGCAAGGTATCACATGTCCATGAGAGTTACCTACAAAACTTTGGATTGAGACGTTTAAATTACATTAAAACGTATCAAAATGAGATTTCTTTTTTTTCCTCTCAAATATTTTGACTAGTTCAAAAAAGCTGCTAGAAAAACAAAGAGAGCATTGTGCCTGCTTTTACTGGCTTATCCATACAAGCAGAAAATCACACATTCCAAAAGCAAAACAAAACTCCTCATAGAAACACAGCCTAATTTTCCTTTTAAAAGGTTGACATTAAGAGATAGTAGCTTATTAAACTGTGCCACTGTCAGTAATTATATTTAACATTCTTCATAAAATCCTACTAAAATTCCATTATGCACTGGCAAAAATAAAGGAAATATGTACTATAATTTAGGCTACAATTAGTTAACAATAGCGGCTGCTTTTTAACCAACTCTACAAGCTGACTTGCTTCAATCAGTATTGTAACTGGCACATCTGCAGACAGGAAATCCTCAACACCACCAAGTTTCCCAGCCTATTATCTGAGACACCTGGTGTGGGTGTGTTGATACAGAGCAAAACAATGAATCATATGGACTGTACACCAATTAACCAGCTTTAACTGTTAATGTGTTTAAACCTTAAGGGTGGAGTGTGAATTTGAACACTAAAAAAAGTCAACACAAAATCCTTAAACTATTCATTTTGCTGTTTCTAAATACGGATTGTAACTCAAATCTATGACAAAAATTATAATACATGTAGTTCCTCTGTACTGAAATAGTGAGCAGACTCATGTTACAACTGGATTGCAATAGTCTATCAGGAAACCTTATTCCGTTATAATTAACAGTAAACCAAGATTTTTTTCTTATTATTTCAACTTAATAGCTCTTTTTTCCATCTTAGACAAAAGTAAACAAATTGACTTGACATTTGACATGTGTGTCTCCAACTCAGTGTACTTTTCATCAAACCACAGAATGGGTTGGGTTTTTTACCAGAAAGCTTATGAAAAATCAAATACAGCATTTAGAAACCCACTTTTTGGAAACATTTTCATCTCACCTCATGAATATTATTCTACAGCTTTCATGATTGTCATGTGTCCAGACAGCATGAGGTTTTTTTGCTCTTGGCAAGCACTAGTCTGTTTGATTGGTTCTGATGAGAATAATCCATTATTATAGGCTGTTTCCACAATTTGTAGAGCCCAGTGCACTTCTAAGAGAGTAGTAGTTACAGTAAGGAAAAGAAAACATTTGTCACAATGCACAACCTGCTCTCTGTTTGGGGTATTAGGAAGATATAAAGCTGACTTAATCAGGGAAATGGAACAACTGGACAACAGATTAAGTCCACTGGGCAAAATACGAAATGCTGTAAATGATCTGTTTCTGATCCTGTAATTGATCTATTCTACAACCACAAGAATTTAAATTTATGTTACAAACAAATGAAAGAGTAATGCATCCCCACCACTCTAAAACAGTAGTGCAAGATAAAAAGAATATAAAAATAAAATAGTCAAGGGGATTGGTAAAGCTGCTAGTAAAACTGATTATTTGTCTGCACCAGAACAGATTTCTTGGGCAGTACTTTTAAGCCTATTTACTTTGTTTGCCAGATATCATCTGCCTGCCAAATACCACTACAACCTTTAGCCATGCATTATTTATCTAGAATGCCAGATATTCACAAAGCTTTATAAGCACAAAAGACAAGAGGTCTCCTACTCTGGTGGGCTTACAGTCCATCTGAACCAATACAGGAACTGAGCACAGACTCGTAACAGCAACAAATGGGCAGCTTAGGGAGGCAACACCGAAGGAGTACTTTCATTCCTGTGGGCTGGAGCCTTGTACCATATATCACTTCGTGTGTTAGTCCTTGCAGGAAGTAGCATTTGTCTCAAAAGAGGCAAACCCCAGATTTAATTCCCACTTCTGGTGATTATGCTCATAGACATTTGTCACAGCATTCTTTTAAATCGATTTACTCTTACTCATTGTATGTCAGTTCCAAGGGGTCTGAGATATGTCAAAGTGCCTAACCAGATTTCAAAAAGCTATACAGTTTCAAGGTTCCCTGAAATGAGCTTGGATTTTTAGAGACAGTTACTTCTCTTTCTCTGAACTGGATGATGGCTGCAGTAACAAACTTAAGCAGTACAGTTTAGAAAAAATCCTAGAAGAAATGGTAGCCTCTTAAACAGGATAAATACGCACTTATAGTGAATAGCTTCATGAATCAATCAAGAGTATGGACTTAGAGAACACTACCTGCAACACAGAGCTTGCTGGAATTCATGTCCTTACTCTAGTAAAAGTGAGGAATACTAGATGGTCTCCTATTTATTGCAGCTCATGCAAAAATATTTACCATAGACTTCTTCCATTCACCATAACCTTAATGTGTTTTTAGACTGTAAATGAACAAGTCAGGCATGCAAGAAAAGAATTTAACAACTATCAATGTCTAAGTCACTAAATATTTAATATATAGGGGGGAGGAGGGGCTGTTTGACCCTATGATGAAGTGAATTCATTTTCAGAATGGAAACCATTGCAAAGAAATATTAAGATAATCATATTTACCTACTGCCCACATAACCGTGTCAAAAGAATCGGTTTCTTCTGTGTTCAGGTCAGCATTTTTCCAAGTGACTTGCAATCTGTTGCTCTTCAATTTTTCAACTTTAGTTGGGAAACATCTCTTTAAAAATTTTGTGCCGTAAGATTCCATGTGCTCAGTTACTAAAGAAGCCATTTGCTGTTGAGTAGTGAAACAAATTTGTTTGTTCTTAGATATATGACCTTTTTAATGTAAACCCCTCCATCAGCTGGGTTCTTGAAACCCCAGTAAATACCTTGTGCATTTCAAACATTCTTTATCACTTAGTTACTATGCATTGCTAACACATGATAATTTAGGGAGTCACTATGACCTGCAACTCCATTCCAAGAGGCACCTACATCTGAATACTCAAATTACTTTCAAAGAAATAAAAGAGTATATTAATCAACAAATGCTTTAAAAGCAATCATTTTACACAATCTAGAGCATATTCAATTTACCATTACCATAATTACCATTTTCTAGTAGTTTGATGAAAATTAAATAAATGGGAGGAAAATACTTCCCTTTGCCTTAACACTTGATATTTCTCTGCAATGACTATTAATCACTAAGGCTTAATGGAAAGTTCTACTACAAAAAAAAGAAATAATACGTTTTTCCTCAGAGCCTGTTTGAAATAATGCCACACCACACTCAAGCAGTAAAGTGTGGCATCAACAGGTTTATCAAAAGACGTCAGTGCTCTTGACTGCAGGAACTCAGATTGCACCTTGCCAGAGTATGTTTATTACTTAAAGGATATTATTACAAAACCACTCACATAGAACAACTACACACAAACTCTCTCAGCTTACAAAACTTTATTTTCAAAGTTGATATTAACTAATATGAAGGCAACAGCAGGGTTATGTCTCTTCAGAAATGTGAGAGCTCACTAATCAGTTTCCATCAGACTCAGTGTGGCTGCAGACTGAACACAATTCTTTTATCTCCATTAATACTTTATTAACTTTGGTATGGCCATTGTGCTCTTCCTGCCTACAGAGGATCAAGTTCTCAGAACAAGCCCTACTGTAAGTGTTTGACCAAGTGCTACACACACTACTCCCTGCTTGCTCGGACCTCGTGCTGTTACAGGTGTAGATTTCTTCAATAAGGAGTGTAAACTCCAAGAATTATTCTTATACAATGTTTTGCAAACTCATGTCACCAGTTTAAAGGCATACAAGCTTCTAATTTTAAGGAAGCCACTCCAAAGTGGGAAAGTGTGACATATAACCAGGAGCTGTCACTAGTGTCACTACCACAAGTGGTATTTGGCACTGCCACTTAAGCAGCAATACTCCCACCTCAAAAACTGTGCATGTACTGGGAAATGTTTGGAGAAGCAAACAACACTTTTTCTTTAGGAGATAAAAATAATCAAATCTATCTTTTAATTTATTTGCTAAATAAGGAGATGTAAGATATTCTGTACTTGCCTGATCAAACCCACGAAGTGGGATACTTCTCATCATGACTGTCGTGTCCAATCCAATGCCTGTTAGAAAACCAGCACACTCAAGAGAAACATCTGGTGACACACCAGTTAAGCAAATATAAACAATAATTTTGTATAAACACAATGTAAGAGTAGCATACATGTGGGCTTTTTATTTGGAGATACCAAGTTCTCCTCACACAGACATCTTTAGCTTGCTTTTGTATATAGAATAAAACTTCGAGGTCTTATTCCTCATAGTTAACACTGGATTTAAGATCCTGAGAATTTATCCTCGGGTGAGCTTAATTTCCATGATGCTACTGCATAGAAAACTATTACTATTCTCTTACCAGTAAGAAAAGGAATTCTGAAAACTGAACTTTCACAGGAAAGACAGCTATGCTACTTATAATCATAGATCATCACAGGCTTTTCAAAGGATACAGCTGGCTCCAACAACCAACCTGTTACATAAAAAGAAGAAAAGAATACAGCAGTGGAATGAGCTTGTGCATATTTTTGCACAACCAAAAAAAACCAGTTGCCGATGTGGGTGTCACATTTGCCAACTTCCAGTCAACTTGGACCCCCCAGTTAGCCAGGACTGCTGGCAAACGATGGCTCAGTGAGCTCTTCCACCAGCTCCCTCAGCACCCTTGGGTGGATCCCATCCAGCCCCATGGACTTGTGCATGGTCAAGTGGTGTACCAGGTTTCTAATCAATTCATCATGAGTTATGGGGGCTTCATTCTGCTCCCTGTCCCTATCTTTCAGCTCAGGGGTTGGGTATACAGAGAACAACTGCTCTTACTATTAAGGAATGAAGCAAAGAAGGCATTAACTAACTCAGCCTTTTCCTTATCCTTTGTAACTGTGCTTCTCCCCCCTGCCCTGCATCCAATAAAGGATGGGGATTTCTCCTGAGCCCTCCTTTTGTTGCTACTGTATTTATAGAAACATTCTTATTGCCTTTTACAGCAGTGGCCAGATTAAGTTCTAACTGGGTTTTGGCTCATCTAATTTTCTCCCTGCACAACCTCATGGCATCCTTGTAGTCCTCCCTCTTCTTCCAGGGGCATAAACGCTCCTTTTTCTCCTCAGTTCCAGCCAAAACTCTCTATTCAGCCAGGCTGATCTTCTTCCCCGACAGCTCATCCTTCAGCACATGGGGATGGCCTATCAATTAGATTGTATCTTCCTATCAAGTAGATTACAGTTCCCAATGTAAGATTTTATTCACTGCTAAATTTCATTTTGATTTATAACCATCTGCTTTTTAATCGTCATATTTTTCCAAATGCCAAATATTTGCCCTTCCTGTCTTCAAACATTTGAATATGCTATCATAGAAAATGGGTTTAAATAGATTTACTTAGACTGGTATTTACCAAATATATCCATTTTAGTTCTTAAATAAAACTCCAGCTCCCATCTCTCCCAATATTTCACACCCTTTCAATCAAGAATATAATTGAAATGGTCCATCAACACTTCCAGTTTATGAGGTGTACCAGCTCTCCAGCACAGCAGTTTCCGTGTCTGTCCCCAGTTGCCCCCTACACTGCAGCAGTCTTGTCTCTCCCGACCACATCCTCAGTTCCCTAAGTTTGCTGGGTAGAAAAGGCAGAATGCACAGTCCCTGTTCTGCAGGTTAAAGCAGGCCCAGCCAGGCAGCCATTACACTCAGCTGCTGGACAGGCTGCACTTGCACTCCTTTGCTGTTCGTGTGTTACGCAGACTTGTTAAAATCTCACCGTTTGGAGATGCATCCCACACAGAATTTCCACTGACAACTAAGTATTTTGTTAGGTTTCTGAATGGGCTTGTGGCCCATGCCTTACCCTAAGCCAATATGCAGCATCTCCCAGTTCTAACAGCAATGCTTTTAAACTTCTGAGGAGTGCAGACATGGAGGCTGCAGCTCCGTAAGCCCCAGGGACTGCACAGTCAGTACAACACGTTTCCTCACAAAAAGCCCCAGATAACATCTCTCTATCCTACAATAAAAACATACAACTTCTGTAGGTGTACAGACAATAGGTTGAGTTAAAGCGATTAAAATCTGCTAGACTGGGGCTTATGTTTGGCAAACAATTTAACATAATGGGAAATAATTTTTTCAGCATTAGGGCATCTGATTCATCTGTGAATGGATGATCACTCCCTCATTAGCATGAAGCTCCTGGGAAGTGCTGTAAAAAGCCACATGCTGCCCATAAAGAAATATCTACTAGAGATTCACAGGGAGAAGAATGAGAATATCTGTAATTTGGGCAGATGTTTGCTCTTCTTTTTCATTAGATGAAAAATAGATGTCAGCTGGCACGTTTTCATAGCATCAGCCCTACATTATTCACCTTTTCTTGTACAAAACAGGGGGTTCCTGGGCATTGTCAGTGTCTACTAGAAAAGTTAGGAAAGTAGAACCTAACCTAGTTCACACTTGCTCAATCCCTCACTCATTCTCAACACATTTCAAGGCAACTTTTCTAATTCACTCTGCCAAAACCCTTCATCTTAGTAGTGAGAGTTTCTTTCCCAGTTTGTATATCTAAGGGACTTCTAAGTTGGTTAATGGTTTACTTTTTTTTTTTAAATATGAATAACTGCAGGACTGACAGTTCTATAACCTCCAGGCATGTAATTTGTAGCTGAGATACGTACATTTGGAGAGGGAGAAAAGAAAGAATAAGTACAACACAGCTCAGACTAAAAACAAAAGGTGTTAAACTGAACCTTGGGAATATTTATAATAGAAACAAATCCGACAGAAACAAACCTTTAACAACTCCCTCCTTCATTTGCTAAGACACAGCCTGATAAAGCACAGAAATGCTACTGTAGCCCCTGCAGGCTTATTTTGACTAAATCTCAGGAATGCAACATATAAACACTAGACTCCCACATTACACTGTTACAACTTGCATTAGCAGCAACTGGACAAAAGCCACATTTTCACAGAAACATCTTACAAGGATAAATCTTTTATTTTGGTTTGGGGTTTTTTTGGGGGCGGGTGTTGGTGTGGGTGTTGCTTTTCTTAAAAACAATTTCCTCGCATAAATCATGCTTTCAAAATTCAAGAGGTGACTGATACACTACAAACAACAGCAAATTTACTTTATTTTTAAAACTGTACCAAGAAGCCTCATTCATCTACCTGATGTTTAACTTAACACAGTGCATTTTTTACAGCAGAAAGTCACTGCCATGAATGGCAACTATGGTTTTTTGCAAAAACACCAGTATTATAGTCTGAAGTCTCTTTTGTTTTTTCTAGAATTTCTCAATAGAGAAGACAAAAAAATAGCATTATCTGACTTTCATGCTAGTAAACCTGCATTTCCTATCACAATTATTTTCATCAGAAAATTGTCTCTGTAATGTAGCGTTTACTCAGAATCTTACTGTGCTATGTGCTGTAAAAAACAACTATAGCATGTTAGTATTTCCATTAAAGCCAGTGTTTTAATATTTCAGTAAAGCAATAGCTTCCAAAGCAAAAGAAATAGCAAAAGTAACCCAAATGTCTCATCATATTTTTTTTTTGCTATCAGAACTGCCACAACTTAGGAGAACGCAAAATTACGCTAGAGTTCCTCCCCTAACCGAGGAACACTTTCACACCCCCGTGGTGAGGAACAGGGACCGAGCAGCCCCTGGGTGAGTTCATGCTGCCCTCTTGTGACTTGGGCTGTAATCGCTACAGCACAACCTACCACGGTGAAAACGTGTACTTAATTCGATTTTAGAAGGGAATGTCATAGGAAGAGGAGGGGGAAGATCTATCGGTTACTAATGAAGGTTGGTAGTATGATATTGATGCATTGCAAAGCACATTTTCAGAAGGAAAACAGAAGAAAAATTGGTGTATAAAAAGCAATTGTGAACATCTTTCACCTTGCCATACAGAGAAAGTAGGAATCCCAGCATCTGTTACAGCCATGGTAAGGTAACTTACGTTTTTCCAGGAGATTCTTTTAACCAGAACAGATCATCACTTGTGATTCCATACTCCAGTGCACCTGCAATCTATGATGACACAGGTGAATCTACAGTGCAAATTCTGTCAGCAAAAAAAGCTAATAGCAATTTGGGCTGTGTTGCCAGAAATACAGCCAGCAGACCAAGGGGAATATTTCTGGGGCTCCCCACTTCCAGCCTGAATCATCCTACAGTTCTAAGCAATATCAACATACTAAATTAGAGCAAGTTGTTTTCTATGGAAATGTTTTCCTAAAAAGCCATCCTTTATATAAAGACAATTTTTTGTGTGACACAAGTACAAAAATCTCTCATATTGTTGCTTTATTTTTACATTCTTTATCCTCCTTCATTGTGTTCTGCAACTCAACCAGCAAAGCACTGGAGCTGTCAAATGGAAGGGTAACTTACATGTGTAGGATATTTTGGTCTTCCTCCAGTAGCAATGACAATATTATCTGCAGTAACAATAGTCTACAAACAAAAATAAAAAATCAAAATCGAGCATTTGCAATCCTTTTATCTGTCTTTGGATTTCATCTGTGTACAAATGAATGATAAATGAGAAAGCTGGCACTACCACCTGCTATTTACGTGACATAATAATCAGCCATGCATTAAAAAAAGGATGGAGAGAAAATAAACTAGTACGTGTAGGAGTTTCTCCTATCCATTCTCTACTAGGTTTTGTTTTAATATTAACCTTGAAATTGTTCTTACACTGAGCAAGATTCTGATAACTACTTGGAAGCAAGAGTTACGCACAAATGACAACGTTTTAAAATCAATTTCTGGTCAGGATAAAATGCACAGGGATCACAGCAGTAAATTTTGTCTCAGGCCTGAAGTTAATCTACCTCAAAAGGAGAACATTCCCAGAAAATCCTAGGCACCTACCCCCAAAAACCTGATATTCAAGCTGATATTAACCAGTAACATTAAAGAATTACCCTAAAAAAGGAGTTAAAAAGGCATGTTCAGGCCTTGTTTAATATGCAGCAATGGCCACCATTCCTTATGTGACCCAGCTGTGCATTCACACTAATTGCCTCCCACACACAATTTGGTATTACCAAGTTAATCACCCCTACAAATCAGCTGAAGGAGGGAAACAGCTCAGAGCAACCTAATGCTCAGAACTTAGATTTCTGTAAGCATCAGGATGACTGAACAAATCAAACAAAAATCTTTTGCCTCAGCATTCCCATCTGCAGAGAAAAGCAATGGCATCTAACAGGTCAGGCCAGGACTCAGTAGGCACCAGTCAAGTTCATAAACAACTTGTCTAAGGTGAAAATGCGAATCTCACTCACCAAAACAATACCGAATACCCAAAGCAAATTGCCAAAGGACAATATGGCTCCCAGATAACATGAAATGCTCAAAGTGAAAAACCCTGCAGAAATCAGCACAGCAGCTCACCTCTTTACCTGCTTTTGTTAAACCACGGACTGTATGTGGATCAGAAAAACTCCCTTTTATGTTGAAATATTTCACCTTCCTGTTTAGAAGAAAACAGCATCAGCAATGCACACTTAACAAGAAGAGGTATGAAACACAATCAGCTACTTTTTCTGTATTTAAGTGCTAAAAAGGTAGCAAATGGGCATAGAGCAGTAAAAGGAAGGAATCTCATTTCATAGGACTGTTTGAAGCTCTATCATAATTTGTTACTTAATTCTTGTGTCACACTTAACTCCTCTGTGGAGAAAAGTAACTAACCTTGTAACAAACTCTGAGATCAGGTTACTGACCTTCAAAAAAGACATTTTCCATTATCTACAGCATTTCTAATACCAGGCTCATCTGAGAGCACACAAAAGTGACTCAGCAGGTGTAACAAGACTAGAACCTATTAAATTTTCTATTAATATAATTTCTCTATAAAAGGAACTGCATGCTGAAAAACTTGGAATCATTTCTGCACTGAAAGCAAAAAAAAAAATCTGCTACTCTAGCATAGTGTTACCTGTGGGTTTGTATGGAATAGAAATTTTGGGGGACTCAAATCAAAAGCATCTTAAGAAACCTTGACTGCTTCATAGTAATGCAAAACCTCTCCAGACTAAAGAGAGCATCATTACACTGCTAGAAAGCTTTTGTGTATGGTCAGAGTTGACCACTATTTCACAGAAAAGAAAAGGAAAATGGGAGAGGAAGAGACCACTTGCACTGACAAGGACACTTACAGTCCCCAGCAGAAAGGACTTACATATTCAAAATACTAGCTCTAGATAGAAATTTCAAAGGCAATTCTGCAGTTCTACAAGGGCAAGAGCACCTCCTTGACTATGAGAAAAAAGATGAACTTTAAAGTCTTATTTACTTGTCTTGTAGTTGCACTCTGTGTCCCCAGTTCAAGGATTTCACATAATTCTGAACACCTTGTGCCATCACAGACCTGTCACAAAACAAGAAACTGAACATGAAGTCATCATATTACAAATTCAGATTATGCAACACAAAGATATAGGCAACTGCTAAAAATGAGGAATGATCTACAGTATTTTTTTGCTGTAAAAGCAAATTATCAAGTCCAAATCCACATCATTTCTGCCCCGAGAAACCAGTAACTAGTTCTGTTTTTAAACAAGTACCAGACCAAAACTTCACATGCAAATTTCACTTCCCTAACTGTCCCATGATAAACACCAGCTGGGAAAAGGTATTGCTATGCATTTGCAGCCCATAGGAGAGCAGATGGGCAATAGTCTTACCAGGTATGATGAACAGGTTGGGATATATTCCAGCCATAGTGTTGAGCATCTTTAAGGGCACTCCCTAAAAGGGCTGCTTGATGCATAAGCTTTTTAGGAATGCAGCCAACATTCACACAAGTTCCACCAAGCCCCCATGTGGTTCCTTGGGAAAAAAAAAAGGAAGAAAGAAAAAAGAAGTAAATGCATCAGATTAGTGTAACAATGCAGTTGGGTACATGGTAGGTAAAAAGTTCTGTAACAACACAGTTTACTATCTCCTACAGATCACTTTCTAACTCTGTTTATGCCTATTTGATTTGATAAAAACCATCTCTGTGTATTTTTTTTCTGAAATTCAAAACATCTCAAGATATTTCTCAGAGCTCAGAAGATCCAGTTACTAAACATCCATGTTTGCAGATCTCATTTTATACATTGTACATGAGGAGCCTCAACATGACACAATTTGTAATTTTTAGAAATTGCAAATAACATTTTGACAGAGGCAATATTCTCACCTTCTAAGTCCAAAGTCTACTACAAATGGTAGCATCTAACACTGCTAACAAGGGGAGAGCAGGCAGAGCTGGTTCATCTTGGAGAGAACGAGCTGTAGCACAAGCTGAGCTAAAAGACTTTTACTCTAAGCAAAGCAGGCAGTGTGGCTTTGGACACTTCGCTGTCTAGAGCAGCCTGCTCACACGAGCAACTGCATTACATGCATTTCCAATTATTACCCTAGTATTTCTCTTCCATACCTCGTGGGGAAGGTTCAACATAATCCAGAACAGCCACTTTTCTTCCAAACTGAGCAGCTTTAAACAAGAAGCAAGGTAAGATATTTAGAGGAAGGAGAAACACACAAACATAAATATTTTTAGTAGCTCAGATACAGTTAAAATACAGGAGATGACAGCTGGTGGTTTTTTCTGTCTAACTCAACATACCAGACCAGGTATCGACCTGCCTATGTAGTCAGCAAATTCTCTGGAAGACACTTAGTAACCCAGACTGGGGCCTCCAGCTTCCACTGACCTTAAAAATGCAATTTGACCTCAAATGAGATGTTTAAGAACACTGTGGGCTGTCGAACACGTTACCCTGACATACAAAGGGGCAAGGTTCTCTACAGCAGTTAAACAGCTCTTGGAAACAGCCTGAAGGGATTCTTGTTTTAACGCATAAATGAGAAATAGTATTAAAAAAAAATACAGTATCTATGGAGGTACTCTGAACACTTTTACAGCAGTGAAATGGAAGCTTATTAGTTTTTCCCATGACAAAAGAGAAATATTTCTTAAAAGGTTAAGAGGAACGCCAAACAAGATCACACCACCTGAGAGCGTGAATTGATTTGCAGATTAACTGTATGGAGCTAGAGAATGATTAACGTGCAGGTACTGGAGTATCCTATGCTTCTTAAAAAGCTTTAGGATTATGAGTAACACTTCCCTTAGTTTTCTTTAACCCCAGCGAAGCAAACCAAATCTTCTGTTAGTTATTTATGCATACAAACCTTCTTTTGCACAAGCAAGGCCTCCAGACCCTCCGCCAATGACCAGAAGATCATACTCGTTCTTTCCTGTGAAGAGGACATGAAAAAAGAAGGAAAAGAAACAGACAAGGAAGATGGGAGAGGTATGTAAGAAGGACAATACCAGAGTACACCAATATCTACAGCTGATTATTACTGATTTAGGTTTTCTTCACTTTACTCTAGCTCTGTGGTTTTTTCATTAAACTGTCTACTCTGGTTTTGTGAATGAAATACAGAAAATAAAGCCATTCCAATGAAGTGAGAAAATAGATTCGATTTTTACACAGTGTCTCAGAGGCTCATAATTACAGCAACTGAGATCCAGTACAGGTCTCTGTCACTGCATTACAGCAGCAAGTTCTACACCAGTATTTTTCCCGGGGTCACCATATCGGACTCAAAGCTTTATGTGCCGCGTGTGCCTTGCCGGGGGCGTGGGGTGCGGTCAGAGGGAAGCTGGCCCCTGCTGCCACCTCGGCCCCGGCACTGACCGGCCCCGGCACTGACCAGCCCCGGTTCCCGGCGCGGTGTGAGGCGGCAGGAGCTGCCGCAGGTGAGAGATGACTCCTTTTAGTGAGGGCACTGGGTCGCTGCTGCTTTCGGAGCCGTCACGGGCAGGGCGGGCACGGAGCCCACGCAGCATCCGACCCCGGGCGGGGGGGCTTCTCCTGGCAGCCCCGAGCGGGAGGGGAGGGCGCGACCCTTTGGCGCTAATTCCGGAGGAAAGGTGTGGCTGCCTCTGGGGCAGCCCCAACCCCGCTGCACCGTGTCCTGAGCCCGGCGTGTCCTCAACGCCAGGGGCCGAGGGACGTGCTCCGACAGGAGCATCGGGCGCGGCGGTGGCTGCCGGAGCCCTCACGGATGGAGGCGGCCGCCGCCCGCCCCGC
>VZRQ01002109.1:535380-702681 GCA_013397975.1 Machaerirhynchus nigripectus
CGGTCCCCACAGCAGCCGCTCGAGTCCGGCATCCGCGGGTGGTTGGAAAGGCTGGGGGGACATTCCCCGGGCGCTTCGGGCATCGGAAGGCGCAGGCAGCCGCTTCCCACGGGGAGCGGCGAAGGCGCGGCCGTTGCCGGGCCCGAGCCCCGCGGGTACCGCGTACCTGAGAGCGCTCCGAGCGTACGGCACAGCCCCGATACTGCCGGGGGACGCGCCCGCCGCCACAGCGCCGCCATGCTGTACGGCACAGGGCCCCGCGCCCGCCAGGACCCTGCGGGGTGGCCGCGCAGCGCCTGAGCAGAGGGCAGCGGGGCGCCGTGGGGATCCCGCGCCGAAGCTGCCTGAGGAGAGCGCTCGGCCCGGAGCCCTCACGGGCTGGAGGAGGCCGGCACATACTCTGGCGCGGGTGAATCACACACACCGGCACAGAATCGTTAGGGTTGGAAGGGGCCTCTGGAGGTCACCCAGTCCAACCCCCCGTACAAAGCAGGGCCACCTGGAGCAGGTGGAATGGTGGTTTGGAATGTCTCCAGAGAGGGTGACTGCACGACCTCCCTGGGCAGCTGTTCCAGTGCTCTGCCACCCCCAACATAAACCTCTTCCTCTACTGAAGTAAAATCTCGTGTGTTTTAGTTTATGGCTATTGTTCCTCATCCTGTTATATGCATTAATGAGATTTCTGTTCAGTCTTCTCTTCAGACTAAACAGGCCCAGCTCCCACAGTCTCTCCTCATAAGAGATGCTCCAGCCCCCTCATCCTCTTCATGGCCTCTGCTGGACCCCCTTCGATAGCTCCTTGTCTTTGTTGTACCAAGGAGCCCAGAACTGGACACAGTATTCCAGTTCTGGGCTCCTCAATTAAAATCAATTAAAATTTGTGTTAAAATTAGATATTTGGAAGGAAGAAAAACCCCACAGTTTGCTTGACTGGCTTCGCCCCAGATCTTGCTGTAGAAAGGGTTCAGGGAAGGCCTTTTGGGAAAGACAAGGATCATGATGACTGCCCAAAACCTTCACCGATATCCAAGACCTGTCTTTTCCGCTCTAGACTGCCCATGTGTCTGTAGCAGACATGGTGCTGGTGCTGGTGCTGGTGCAGGTGCAGGGCTGACAGTCAGAAACCTCGGAGGAGGTGATTTGAACAATGCTTCTCCCTTCCATGAGGTATT
Source organism: Machaerirhynchus nigripectus (assembly GCA_013397975.1). NCBI lineage: Eukaryota > Metazoa > Chordata > Aves > Passeriformes > Dicruridae > Machaerirhynchus > Machaerirhynchus nigripectus. The sequence goes on from VZRQ01002109.1 coordinate 536,553, forward strand.
AGATGCAACACGCAGGGTTGCTGCATGTTCCTGTGGCTATGATACATTCAGTATTGTGGGCAGTACTCAGGTCTGGAGGAGGGGGTTCCTCTGCTGGAATGCTGGAGCAGGGCCCAGGCAATGTGGGTCAGTGACCCTGATCTGCACCAACAGCTTTCACATGTGGCTGGGCTGTGGTGGGACAGATATCTGCTTGGGACAACCTGTCAGAGCACCTCCAATGCCTCAGCCTCCAGCAGCATTCCCTATCCCCGTGCCACATGCCAGCTATTGATTAAACAAGGGCGATGCTGCTGACCTATCCTGAATGGGAGCTGTGAGAGTTATTAACGCCTGTGATGTGTTCTGACAGCCCGAGGTAAAAGGCCTCAAAGCTGGCCTAGATCAAAACAAATCAAGGGAACGAGTTCTTCCTCAATCAGAGGCTGTTGGCCTTTACTGAAGCTCAGTACTTGCCCTGCCTGCTGCTGTAGGTAGTGGATCATACATGTTAAATACCACCACAGCCAAAGCAGAGTTTGGGACAAGAGAATCAGATGCTTTTTCTACAGAAAAAGGGTTTTAGGCAGTTGTGGTTCAGGCTCTGGAGCAGGGACCCAGCTCACAAGGGGGCAGCATCCAACCATTTTGTTTCAGAAAACGTCAGTCCTCTGGTCCACAGCTGAGGAGAAATGGCAGGAAATTAAAATACTCCAAGGAAAGTTTTATAGAACTGACTTCACCTCCAGTGAAGTCTTATGATTTTTGTTCACCCCGCTAATGTTTGAAAATACACTAAACAGAAATTATTATCACTTTAGTAAGTGGATTGATGACTTTTTTCCAGCATCATTTGTTATTAAAAAAACCCTGGCAAAAATACAAAAAAACCCACAGGCAACCCCCCTGTTACCTCTTGCAGCACTAATAAATAGATCACTAGAAACATTGTTACCCACTGCAACAGCAGTAGAAAGACATGACTAGAGCATACGGAGACGCCTTGTGAATTAAAGAAATCTCCAGCATATTCAGATATAATCTTTTATGCTTTTCAGGTACATGCATGCAAAGTCATTTCAGCTTTTCATTTTAGCCACTATTCTGAGTTGAATCAGGCAGTGTTGAGCATATGCTCTTCACACAGATTTAGTTCAGACATGTAGGATCAAGGGTAGAATTAAGTCTCCCCAAACACAAAACAAGTTTATGTGAGGAGATGTCCCTGCAGCATTATGGCATTCTGCTAATAAGGAAAGGCCTTAAATTTGGCAAAGCAAAGGGAAACTAAATTGAACCGAATGAAAGGAAGGTGGGGGTTGGTTTCTTCTGCTGTGTCCCAAGTGAAAGGATGAGAGGAAATGGCCCTAAAATGCCAAGGGAGATTCAGATTAGGTATTAGAAAATACAGCTGGTGCTGTGCCACTGTCTGACCATGTGACGTGGGGTGTTCCCAGCCCTCTGGCTGTATCCCACAGCTCTCGGTAAAGCATGGTGCCGTTCCACCGGCTTTCCCATCAGGAGAGCCGGCTGCAGAAGAAAGCCCAAAGTCTGTGCCGTGCCATTGCACTTGTTCTTGCTCATTCTCACAGGCTTGATCCTCGAGAGTGATAGAGACCAATAGCAGCAGCGAGGAGTGGGTTGTGCTCGTGGTGACAGTATCAGTAAGAGCAGCAGCCCCTGGTATTTCCTGCTGTCAGCACTGAACAGGTGTGTCTGTGCTGCACTTCAAAAATCATTTTCAGGGACCGGAGACAGATACTGGTTATCAGATGTGGTTTCTACTGTATCTTTGGCTCAGCTCATATAGCTTTCTACGCTTATTTTAATTCTTTTGTGGTTAGCATTATGTTGATTAGATAATTAGTGATACACTTTTTTTTTTAACCCATATATATTATATATCTTAATTTATTTTAAGAAAACAAGCATTAAGTCCTTTAGCAGCAAATACATTCTATTATCAGGAATTACTGAAAAGAAGCCTCGGGTTTCTGCAGTGAAAGTATATACTTCCAAAACCAAGATTGAAACAACTTCTACCAAGATAGCTGTCAGACTTAACATCATATTTCCACTGAATTTTGTCAGTTGTAGCTAGTCATGTTTAAAGTAATAAACTAACTTATACACCAGATGTGGTTTGGTTTATTTCCAGTGGGAGATGTTTATTCAATATACTTTAAACAATGTGGTATTAAAAGGGTAAAGGAGACACCCTGTATCGGAAATGTATATAAATCCATTCAACAAAAAAGGTGCTTTGTAAGTTGTGAATTGGTTTTGTTAGCAGGCAAACTTTCTCCTTTTGAATTTCTTATAAAGACAGCTTGCAATTTTCCTTTGTAGGAAATACATTTTATTACATTTATCAATGGCTTACTGAAATTCTTCCTCATGAACATGACCGGGACCAAATACTTTTTCTACCAAAACTTTTAGAAATTTTGACTTTTCAAGCACATCTTCTTGTCTTTCCTGTTTTTCTGGCATAGTTTCCTTTATGTCTTAATTTCCCAGATCAGCAACCAGGGAGGGCGGGGGAAGAAGAGAGGTGTCAGGTAGATACTGTCTTTGGAAGTCATCACTTTGTATCCTTTTTAGTGGGTGGGGTGGGAAATCTGTTCTCTCAAAGGTTGCATTTTGTGACGTGACCTAATGAATAATTTACAGAAGTGTCAGCGTACTCTACTAGATCACTGTTTGAACTAAGCTGTCTCCACATGAGGTAGGACCTTCTGGTTTCTTACCATCTCTCTTGATTAATTGCACTCTCTTTTAAAGATTATTTAAGAATTATTTTCAGAAATTTGTCTCAGAGTAGAATGCATTCAGAATTTAATCTATGCCTTTTCCTTCCTTCCTTAACATAGCTAGATCTTCTGTTCATAGTTTGTCCTGAACAAGTAATTGATTGCAAGTAAGGGAAAAAACCAGCAGAAACAGATGAAGCTTCAAGTAACACAAGTTCTTGGCTTCATTCAAATGCTTCAGCACATATTGCCAAAAAACGTGAGGGTAGAAAAGAGAGTGAAATATGGTAGCCTTAACTGCTTCAAAGTTTTTGTGAGGAGTTATAAAGTCTTTGAAAGCTGAAAGGTTTTTTCAATCTGCCTGATAACCTTTTAAGATGCACTGTAAACACAAAATAGTCTAACTGCTTGTATTATCTGTTCAAATTTAGAGTACAATTTTGCCAGTCACCTTTCTCCTCTTTTAGCTGTTTCCTATTTTAGATATTACCAGGCGGTTTCCTGATTCAGACGTGAGTGCTGCTTCCTTTCTCAAAATTCCTATTTTGCCTGTTTCTCAGCAAGAGAGACTAATTTGATTGCAGAAAACAGCAAATTCACATAAAAGAAAATCCCTCCTGCTATTCTGAAAATGCAAGCTCAAAAGAATTTTCTTCCACTCAGTGTTTCACATGATCTGTGGGGTTTATGATAATGTGCTAGCTCTCCTGTCTCCCTTTGTTTAGGCTTTTAAAAACCAGTCTTTGTCCAGGATTATTAGAAGAAGGGAATGCCATTTGTTGTTATGCCAGGCATGGATTTAGGGGGAAAAGCTTTAGCTCCGTGCTATGCACAGCAAGTGGGAATAGCCCCGCCACGCTGCATCATGTGATTGCAGCTGGGAGCTCTGTCCGTGAGCAAGTCTGCTCAAGTTTGTGCAGCCACATCAGAGCTAAAGTGGCAACTGTCAGGGTGAGTCAGCCTGAACCAGCCAGCTATCCTGAGCTGCTGCCATTCACGTGATGTTGCTTCCAGGCTAAAGCATCCTGGTTCTACTTCTTCCCATAGATGTGCCCTGTGAATCCAGTACCTGATATTATGAAATACCAAACCCATCTTTTAAGATCTTGGCCCTATATAAAAATTGTATTATACCAATACATTTGTAGCTCTCCACAGTTTTCTAACCTGGATATATTAATATCAGGGCAGATTTTTACTGTCTAGACAAGGTTAAGTCATATGAATAGTATATAAGTTTATGCACTGTGGAGTTTGTAGCATTGTTAGTACATTAGTAAAAACTTGCAAAAATATCCATACTTACATAGACCATGTGTTGGGCTAACAGGTAAATTAAAGAGAGGCAAAAACCAATATCTATCAGGCTACCAAAGAAACTTCTTTTGGACAAGAAAATACCCCATAACATACTACAAGATTTCAACTTTCTATTAACTTGGAAGCGATTTGTGGACATTATCACACAGTTTGGGTGGCTTAACCAACTGAACCCCCAGCTTTGTCTATTTTGCAGTTATTGCCATTCACCATTTTTACTTATGTAATGAAATATGTAGACAACAGCAAGGGTTACTTGCAGGCATAGCTTTTATCACACAAGTAAACAGTTGTGGGCAGGCAGAAGCAAGTTTGCTCCTCCCATGCTTCGAGCCTGAAGAATATAATTCAGCTCCAAGTTAGAAGACTTTTAGAAGTGTTGTCATGGGACGTTGCTCAGTCTGGGACGTCTTGGCATAAATTATGCTGCTGAGCAGAAGCTGGGCTGACACCACCCACGACTAGCTCTAGCTAACTGCAAGGACTTCTCCAAAGAGCAGCTGTACACTTACACAAGGTCGGTGCTTAGAGTAAGTTTTACTGTTTTAAACTCTTTTCTCCACAGCCCAGCAGTAAAAAAAATTCTCTGTTAATTTGAATTGTGGGTGGCATCAGGGATCGTGCAGACACAACCAGCTTTTGACCAGACAGGAAATTACTGTCAGTGAGGCTGGAGTGCAGTATTGCTGACTTCATTCTTTGTTCTGCTTGATGTCTAGATTATAAGAAAATATTTGTAGAGCAAAAGCTCTGTTTACATGGAAGGGATAGTTCAAAGTTATTGTGTATTGACCTTGGGGACTGTGCTGTATCGCAGGGTCTTAGTTATGTTTTGTTTAGAGCTACTAGAAACACTTCAATCTTCACCTACCTATTTTTCCCCACAATTCTTTATTCAATTAATCTGCTTTAAATTATTTGGTTTTCTCTTGTCATGCTCTCAGGTGGTCCCTAATTCTTTCTAGGACCTCCCCTGTCACGTGACAAAGCCTGAAGTTCTCAGAACTTCAGCTCCTGATTCTGCCACGTTTGGTACAAACACATTCTTTAAGTCTTTAAAAAGTTTCTAGGCTAGAGCTTCAAACACTTGCTGACTAGGTCTGAGTTTTGCAGTGAGAATACAGGAGAAAATTATTACCACATTGTGTTTGGGTTCTTTGTTTTTCTTCTTGTTTTCTTCGATGGTGCAATTTAATTGCAGCTGGATTATACTGTTCCCACCTCAAAGGAAACAATATAGACAGACAAGCCGAGAACAAGGTTTGTTAGAATAAGCCTCTTTTTTTATCTTAGAGCTGTGTGTAGCAGAATATTTTCCCAACTAGAAGCCACAGAAATTCAAATGTGCTATTTATAATGTATTGATTGCAGCTCCTGCTGTAGTTGCTATTAAGCCATTTGCTATACATACCTCCCCTGCCTCCAGCAGCACTCTATATTTAACCCACATGCCTAGGTCTTGTTCCTACCAATTCTGCTCTGGCTGTAGCATGCCATGTCTGAGCTGAAAAAAGAACTAAATCCCTTGGGCCAAATTCATTCCTGAAGTTGCTTGATTGAACACATTGCATTTACACTGAGCACAGATTTGGCTCATACCTGACTTTGTCAGCATTCACTGTGCTGTAACTAAGTAACAAGAGCACTGTCGTTAGGGGACAGATGAATAGCTTTCTCTACGGTTATTAGAGCACCGAGCACCTTTAAGGAGTGCAGAATCTGTGAAAGGAGGAGTTGGGGAAAAGGACACTGCTCCTTTTAGAGTCTGTGTAACAGAACTGATAAGCTATTCCTGTGATGTGATCGAATGTGACTGAATACTGCAGGCTCTTGGACTCTTATTCTGTAAAATCCACAGGAGAGCAGCACAGGAAAAGATCGGAGGGAACAGCTTCTGCTGTACTAAGAAAGGTACATATTTATATTTTCTTATTTCTCAGGCTTGACATGATTTGTTATCTTAGATAATGTCACTATTTTAAACAGTGGTGCATATGAAAGAAGTGGTGTTTTCCACATTCCGACTGGCACTCATTGTCAGGAAGCCAGTCCGTGGGCAGCAACAGCTTTCACAGAGAAAGAGTAGGACATATTTGTGTGTAGTGCATTTGTACTGTATTGTAAATCTTGACAGCTGAAAGAAGTGAGATGAGATAACCCTGACTAAATTGAAAATGTAATTTATGGCTATAAGTATGCTGGAATTTGGTATTCATTTGTATTCAAGAAAAAGCTGAATGCAAGTCAAGATTCAGTTCAGTCACATCTGACTGAATAGCTGCTTTTATAAACGTTTTGCTGCAGATGTATTTTATGGAGGTTTTCTTTCTCAAGAGGGAGTTCTGCTACTGCAAAATCTTTCTGAAGAGACAAAAAGCGAGTACTTTTGCTTGCTAGCCCTGTTGGTGCTTATAGAGTATCTTTCTGATGCCCATAATGGATATTTTTTACCTTCTGTCCTTTAAAAACAAACTCGTATTTACCAATACTGTCAACCACGTCATACTGATGAACTCTGTAAACAACCTTAAACGACCTTTACTTTGTCTCTGCACTTAAGCGGACTTTTTTTCTGCTTACTCAGTCATGGTCTTCTCTAACAAAGCCCTCAGGTTCAGAACCACGTGCATTTGCACAGCTTTGCAGTATTGAAATGCAAAAGAAAAACTTCCCGATTTACAGCTTTAGTTTGCATTAATGAGAAAAGAGTTTGATCCCATTAGCACTGCAAGCAGTTTACTTCCCACCCAAGTTTAGCAATATTTCTCAGCAGTCTGGTACCCAATTTATCTCTGCCAGTCTCATACTGCTGTATTTCAGCATTCCTTCAGGATCACTGGAATTAAAAGTGACTGGGAATTTTTTGAAAAAACATAATTTTGGCAGCAGTCCTTGAAAACAGATCTTAATGTGTGAGGCCATTCTAAAGCTCTCTTAGAAAGCAGTTTATAGCCAGAGACCCTCTATGCCCACACCAAGCACTTTTCTGGGGAGGGCATTCACTCAGGATTTGAAACCAAGCCCGGCACCCTGCTCTGCCTCAGGCTGCCTCTTCCCACGCAGTGTTTGGTTACCTGCTGTGCTGTGGTGGATCCCACCTTGCCTCGCGTGTTACAAGCTGTTAATTTCCATAGAAATAAATCATCATTTCAGCAGAGATTTCCTTCCTAATCCTTCAGATCTCTCGGTGGGTGTCGTTACTACCAAGTTTCAGTCATGCACTCCCCCCAGCCTGAAGAGCAGCTTGTGGACAGCAGAAAGCTGTGCTGGGAGAGAGACAGATTTACAGTAGATTAGCTGGTAGCCTTGGAAGCAGGGCAGGAGCATGCAGCGGGGATTTGGGACACTAAGGATTCAGCCCTGTGATATAAAGAAGAGACTCTGAAACAGGTCTGTCCTGAGGACAATTAGCCATTTTGGTCTTCCCTCTTCCAGCCTTTTCTCCCTACCTCCATTTGGGGCAAAATCATTCAGTAAGAGCTTCATTTTACCCCCTGGGGAACAAGAAAATCTCATCTTAGAAAACTTTTCACAGACCAGCTCCTAGTGTGCTGTCAGGGCAGAGCACTTTCTACTTTTGTCAGTCCACTGCCTCCCAGGTAGGATTTGTACAGTTCTGCTGAGCCACCCTAACCACTGGTCTTAAACCCTGGTGCTGATAGTCGAAACACATCTGGAGAGCTCTTGTAGGAATAAGGACTATCAGAAACAAACACTTCCTAAAGGTACCTGAAAGAGTCTTATTCCTGAAAAGCTGCATTTGCTTAAGCCCCAGTAAAGTGCATTTCTTGTCCTTGAAGAATTCCCTCACCCCAAGCTCTGGCTTTAATCGTGCAGTGTGTTCACTAGGTCAGTCTGGATCGGATTGCTACAAATTCCTGTGGACCTGCTTGTTGGATGGAGATGAAGGCTCTCTGTGTGGCCAGTTCATTCTAAACACTGCACTTCTTTATGGGGCACATAACCATTATATAAACCTTTTGCTTTGGGTAATAGCTCCAAATACCATCTAGAGAATGGCTGCAGTGAAGGGAGTTTTAAGTGGGTAGCAATTATCCTAATTGAAATCTATGTGGGGAGAATGGATTTAAACACCCTTATGACTCTTATTTGATGGGGCTCCCAAGTAGGCAATAGGCACTTTTCTGTTCTTTTCCTTTCATTCAGTGAGAAGAAACTTCTATTTGTTTCCTTTCAACCTGAGAAGAAGGAAGAAGACAAGACAAATGCTCTGGGGGCAGAAAATAATCATCAGAACTTTGTATTTATAAAAGAAAGAAGTTTTTGTAGTCATGGTAGTAAAGCTAAATCATAGTAATTTGAAAAAAAATGGAGAGGAAAATCTAGATTTCAGGCAAGAAACAGTGAAAAATTATATAAAGTCTGTTCAGATTGCCTTCATGATGTCAGTGGAAAATCTGAATGTCAAACTCCCAGACTAAGTTTCCATTGAAATACAAGCTATTCACATTTGGCAATATGCTGGTTATTCTTCACAGAACAGTTGCACTCACTTGAAAATACATAAACAGTAACAAAAGAATAGAAGGTAAAAAGATATTTTTTGACCTTTAAAAGTACTAAATTACAAAGCTGTTGAATTGTGTTGCCTACAGCAACAGAATACAATATGTTTGGCAGAAGTTAGTTTGGACTTTCTGACCAAAATACTCTGCCTTTCTTGCTCTGGGAAAACATCAAGAAAAACAAAATGCCACAAAAGAGAGATTGCCTCATTCAAAACAGCATAGGATTAAGAGTCGGGAACTCCAGTCCCAGCACAGCACAGATCTCCTCCGGCCTAGTGCAGGACATTGTTAGAATATGTGTAGAAATGTACTGAATCTTCTGCATTGTTTTCACAATGCTCCATAAACAGCTAATGTATCCTTACTAGTGTGCCAGTCCTCTGCATACTTCAGTGCATCAGTGTCTAAAGGCATAATTTCAGCAGAAGCTGGAAAAGGTTGAATGGTATAAACTTATCAAGCGCTCCCCATTCACCAGGTTATGTGAGTTAATAAAGTCAAAATTAGATTCTAAACCCTTTAGCACCAGAATGCTAAAGCACTGTCTGGATGCGTGGAGACTCCTAATAAAGTCTAACAACCAACCAGTACTTGGCAGTTAGATTAAATGCATGAAAAATTATAGCAAGACTGGATGTACCATCAGCTTTCCTCAAAGGCCTGAATTGTCAGCAGGCTGAAAGCACTTTAGGAAAGCATTTGAAGCACTGCTTGTCTCCACATTTTCCCACTTGTTCATAAACTCAAGAATAATAATGTCACATAGGCATTTGCTGTCTCAGTATATATCCATATATTCATAGCAGGGACTTCTCTGAAAAAGATTAATTCAGCTTTACAATGCCTTGAAAGTTTACACACGTAGCAGTAACTTTAACTCTTGTGGCAGCACAGAGGAAGGTAAGACAGGTCATCCAAGGGCACATCAGGAAAACATTGCCAAAATGAGACTCACAGCTGAGTCCCCTGACTCAGGGTCACAAAGCTTACTCTCATCCAGCCCTGGAGAACAGCAGTCTAATGTATGTGCTGTCTTTCTAGAAAAGGGTGGGTTTTTTATTATGATGTTTAGGACTTAATTTTCAGTACAGAGCAAAGCTATGTCAGTTTATCCAAGCTAAAACTGTAATGAGAGGTTCTGTAATTGGGCTTAGAAGGATTCACCTTGATTAGAAAAATGTTCTATCCAGCAGTTTTCCACCTCACAAGTATTTCAATATCTGCCATCTCTTATTTTTGCATCTGTAGGAAATGATATCTTGTTAATTACTCATAATGTAGTGAACTAAGCTTCAGAATAGTTAAATAGTATCACTTGATACTTCTTTAATCCACTGAGTGTGAATCTCACTAGGGTATATGCTTTTGTTAAAACTTAGACCATTTAAAGGTGCTTACTTTCACATGCTTGTTTTTCTTCTCAGTAAACATCAGTTTTTAGCTGAGGGAGTTGGTTTGGAATCAGAGAGACAGTTGCAATCAGTAGTTCACATCACATTTCCATACACCTTCCTCTAACAGTGTTACGAAAACTTTGTATAGTTTTTATGAAGCACTGGAAAAGATCTCAGTTCAACCTGGTCATTCGGAATTCCCTTAAAAATTGATGTTACCAATTGTTCTAATCCTTACTTTTCCACTTCAGGGAATTCTAAGAGCAATTATTTTTTTTAGCCGAAATTGATAAAATGTACCAGAAGGATTGATAAATGGCATTACTGAAAGATCCTTATTGTAACCTTTGGTGAAATGGCTGGAGTCAGCTGCATGAGAATAAAGAACAGGATGTATTGGTTTGGGCTCCATGACATGGGCATTTTTATGATTTTAGTAAAACTGAAGATCATATGATAGTAGGGGGATACTGAATCCCCTTACTTAACATCTGTTGGCACAATAGCAGATCCCTAAGTCTGAGCCAGTCTCTTGAGGTTTCTTTTATAGCCATTGGAATGACTTAGGTGTTTTATCTCCACAGCAGGTAAGTTGGGGCAGCAGATTCCCACATTTTATGTCTGCTTCTCTCTTTGAAAATGTCTTTTTAAATCTCTGTAAGCTGAAACAGAGGTGCTCCCATTCAAATGCTGATTGTTTGATTATGGTGTGCATCAGGGGAAAACTGCTGAGCTGCATTATCAAGTTATGATTTGGTCTTACGAAACCTGCCAAAATGAGTAAGATTAGATGCATAAGAAAATAACTCAGTGCTTTAGAAAGACTCATCAGTAGTTTGACAGGTTTGGGCATGAAATTTTAATATGTTTTCTTTTAAACTCTGTCTTCTCAAAAACAGATGTACTGGTACGTGTTATTCATTCCTTCCCATAATGTTGTCCCTCCAGTTTTCTGTTTATTCCCTTGCTGAATTTTTCATTTGCCTATTTTCCACTTCAAATTTTAGCTTTCAAAGAGAAGGCTCACTTTATTATGGCGCTTCTAAAGCACAGAGGAGGTTGCAGTGCTAACCTGTGTATTTGGAACCTCAGTATACACATTAAATAATAAGAGTGGCTGCCTTGTAATAAGTGGTTATGGGAAACTTGACTATGTGCAAGTTCAGTTTTAGTGCATACTTAATGAATCTCATGAATCCGCATTAAAGCTAAAATTACTGTTGCATTTTCTAAAGCTGTCATAACACGACTGTCTCCTAGGTAGTGGTAGTTTTAAATTGGTTGAATTACACACTTAATTTTCATATCAAATATTTTCCAGCTTAGACTATGAAAGCAATTACCTATTTTGGTATAGATCTTTTTTCCCTCTGGGTGCATGACCATCACCAATGCCTCTTGCTCTTGGCAGACTGCCTTTATAGTCTACTGCTGTCACTAAATTTATTTTCACACCTGAGAAGACAGAAATTAAGAGGGACAAACTTTGAAAAAAACTGCATTTAAAAAAGATGAAAAGAAAACCAAGATGTGTCCATTTCTTTCTTTTTAGAAGGTACCTTCTCTGGCAAGTGGTTTTCAGGATAATTGCCTCCTGAAGGAGTTCTGCTAAGAACAACCCATACTGCCAGTTTGTGAAGGTGCTGGGGTGTTATACAGAAATATTAATAATAATTTAAAAACCCAGTAGTTGAAAAACATTCCTTGATACCTCAAAAATAAGTAAACTCATCTAGGAATGGAAAAATCATCATGTACTCTGTAGGTTGTTTTTACCTGTGAGCAACCTCTGAGGATCCATGGAGGCAGGTGGGCTCTGCTCTTATATGTGGTACCTCTTATGTGTGGTAGCATTCATGTGGGATTTAAGTGCAAAGATCTGAGGCACTGTAAAAAGTGGATCCCTCTGAGTACTTGATTCAGTCAGTCTGAAAAAGAAGTCTCAGCATTCCTGCAGGACAGGGAGTGGAGCTGAGTTATCCTACAGAGGCTGTCTCTCCTTGTTTTGAGAAACCTCATTAAATGGTCTCATATCAATGCTAAGCAATAAAGAAGGAAAGCTGTTTCCTCAAAAATACACCACCTAGTTCATCCTGCAGGTCTCATCCACTCTTGCTGTCTAACAGGTCTTTGAAGGGCAGCCCCAAACATGGCAGGATCTCATAGTGCTGAAGCAACAGCCTGTGGCAAGGTGTCCTTGAGGAAGGCCAAAGTATCCACAGTAACCAGAGGATTATGTCTGGCAGTAGTGTGAAGTAATTCTGAATGCCAGCAGTCTTCAGTTCTAGAGGGACCTGACTACAGCTGGACTGCCACCAAGTGAGTCTCGGGTGTGCAGGGTCACAGTTTCACGTGTCCAGAGGCAGGAAAGTTAGAGACCTGCTGGCCTCAGGAAGTGGTTTCTGGGCTCCATCCATTCATTGGAGTTCAGATAATTACCTCTCACCTGTCAGTAATCCAAATCCATCAACAATGATCATACAATCAACTAAGCTATGAATATCAAGACCAGTCAAGTGAAGCTAGAGAGATATTTTATGTTAAACTAATGATATTTTCACAGCCCTATCAAAGTTCTCAGTGGATAGATAATGACAAAGATTTTCACGCAGGAAAACTAGAAAGAGCTGAAGTCCCATCTGAAAGGTGCAGGACAATTGGGCCTGGTCAGTAGAACTACTGCTGCACAGAGGGAAAGAAGAAAAATTGACATCCAGGTCTTCATGATCCTGTTGAAGTAATGAAGCAGGCTCATATTAGCTAGGAAAAAATATTCACAAGGTCCAAGAAGCAAGATTTTTATGTGCTAATGACGCTGGCAGGCTCTGAAAGGAAACATCTCAGGTCAGACTTTGCAAGAAAAGCATTAAAGGTAACTATTAACATTGGTGACTGCTTAAAAGCAAAAGAAGTAGACTTTTGACAGCTCCAAACAAATCATACTTATTTTGCAACTAAGATAAGTGGATGGGTGAACCAAATCAGCTGTACTGTGTCTTGAGCATATCTCCATGGAAACTCAGTCAGCTTCTGAAGTCAAAATGTGTTCTGCATGATGATTCAAAACTTTAATAGTGGGATAAATTTTTCCCCTGTGTATATGCCAAGTCCTTCTACAGAATGGAGGTCAGACCATCCATAAAAATTAGGATTTTTCCTAATATTTTTATTAGGGATAATTTTTGGGGAAACAAAAAAGAGAAGCAAGAACAAGTAGGAAGAGATTTGGGGGAATGTTTCCTAGAATGAGATAATCCCTTTGTCGCTGGTCTTGGGGAACTTAGGCAAAATTTTTGAGGATGTTGTAGCTCCTGTTGGAGCTAGAACAGATTTGATGCTGGAAGCTGCTCGTGCAGTGGCATGCTTGGAGCCAGGACAGAGCAGCTGTGTGGGGGAAGGGACCAGAGCATTAAATAAAGCTACTTGCTGACTGCCTGTAAAACTGGCTTCTAAAGGAAGTGCCAGAGAGCACCATCCATTACCAAGTGACAGAGAACCTTTTACAGCTACTCTAGACACAATCATAATTAAACTCTGTGTGTTCCTGTTCAATACGGTAGTTGTGGGTTATTCAGCTCAATATTTACAAAAAGGACAGCCCTCTCTCGTGCCACCTTAACCCTTGGCTGTTTTTCTCTTTCCTTCCAGATGCTGGAGAGCTCTTCAGTCCCTTTGTTCATTGTGTTCATCCTGCTTTTCGTTTTGCTGCTCATTGTGTTGCTCATCAGGAGAAACGGCACTGCCGCCCTTATCTGGAATGAAATAATCCGGGAGAAAGTAACCAATTTCATCATGAATCAGAGCAAAGAACAGAGGATTTTAAATTTTGTGCTGCAGAATGCAGTCCGAGGAGACCCCTGTAGTGTCTTGGACACTATAGATAAATACTGCTCCCAGAAAGAGTGGGCCATGAACGTGGGCGATGAGAAAGGTAATTGCAGCAGGGATCAGCATCTGAAAGATCCCTCAAGACTAGCACAGTATAGGACATCTAATTGTATTCACATGGCAACTTCCATCTGCTGCTGCTGCTGCAAAAAACCCAACCCACACAGCCTTGTGGTCAGCAGAGTAGCTTTGTGAACAGTGGTGCCTGCTCCTGCAGATGTTTTTGAGGAGGGCTATCCAGTGACTCACCCAGAAAGCCACAGGACCAGATGTGGGTTTCTGTGTTGTGCTCATTGCAAGTGTGTAAGCAGAGAGTGACAACTGATGGGAAAGATCTAGGATTGCATTATACCTCACTTTCTACACAGGTTGCCCTTAAGGCATAATTCATTATGTCAAATACTTTCAGATCCTTACTAACAAGATACAACCCCAAAATTATGTTAAACTGTATGAATTTTTTGTATGCAAGCATAAATTAGAAGTTTCTGTTGAAGGGAGAAATCCTGTCCACATCATACAGTATCAGACGTTGTTATTTAGCAAATAAATCATCTTGTTCTTGCCTCCTAAAGAAAAATAAGGGAACAAAAACTTTTTTCATAGCTGCAGGAAAGCAGCAATCTTTTCAAAAAACTATAATGGCAAAATGTTAATATGTTCCCTTCTGAATTAGAAACAAAAGTACCTCTCACTGGGAAATTTCTGGGGAAATTTGCTTAGTCTGGGATTAACATAGCTAATGAAATACAACTGTAAGCATTGTAATAAAAACACTCCTCTGACATGGGTACAGTTTCTGAAAGTAGCTGCTCAGCATACCTGGCTGGGGTCCTTAGGGTAGCACAACAGTGGGTGATGGCTGAGTAGGAATACTTAAAGCTCTCAACTTTTAACATTTCTGATGAAATTCTTAATAATTTCACTCTAGTTTTGCTCTGATGGCCTTTCCTCAGATAAGAGCCATCAAAGCTAGTGCATCTTTAGTCCCTGAGATTTCAAGAGTGACTACGTGGCCTCAAGATGCCTCATCATCACCATCATATTCATAAACAAGTAACACCCAGAAAAATATCACTTAATGACCATGGCTTAGCATAAAATCCCTTCCACTACTTTTTGAGTTTAGTTACCTAGTTTCTAGCCATACAAGTAAGAGGAAATAGTTTTCTCACAAATAAATCCTTTTCTTCAGAAGGACTGAATACACTACACTGTCCCTTCTTTTTGGGAACATTTTCTGTTGTTAACAATTGACTAATGTTTTCCATCCCACAAATTCGTCTAGTGAAACCAAATGTTTTGCAACTTTGTAAGTAGACCTTTTTTTTTCCTTTAAAGATGAATATTTAGGATAAGAAATTTTGTATCAGACTGAAGCATGTAACATTTGCAACAAAAATGAGCACTCAAAATCCAGGAGTTATATATTTCACAAATATGGCCAGTTTCTGCAATAAGTTCTTGGAAAAAACTACTGCATTTCCCCCTTCTAACACTATAAATTAGTTAATTCAGGGAATTACGTAAGTTATATTCAGGGAATATAAGTTAATTCAGGGAATTCCTTACTCAGAAAAGTGTATATTGTGAAACTAATATTTCTTTTAGTTGAAAGTTTGCATTTCGAAACTTAAAATGTCCATGATTAACGTGATCACAAATAAGGCAGTTTGCAAAGGATACAGTATATAATTTGACATCAACTCTTAATTTTTGAATGTCCTGAGCAACTGAGTACCTGGATTTTTTTTAAGTTTCTTGTCACTGACTTGCTCTTCTGTATAAGAACCAGTTTGATTTTGTCAAATGGTAACCTTTTCCCATTTTAATCAGGTCTAATTCTAGACAAGACAGTGCAAGAGGCCAATCCATCAGTTGCCCTGGAGCTGGGAACATACTGTGGCTACTCAGCAGTGAGGATTTCTCGGCTACTGAAGGCAGGAGCTCGTCTGCTCACGGTGGAGTTCAACCCAGAATTTGCTGCTATAGCTAAACAGATGATTGAGTTTGCTGGAGTACAAGATAAGGTAAATACCATTTTGTCTGTAACCACTACAGCAGAACTGGTTAGATTTTGTATTCCTTTTTTTTTTTTCTGTTGTACCCATGGACCTTATAAATTTAACCAGCTCCATGCATAGTTACAGTGCCTGACCTCTCACATCAGGACTTCATACGTTGCCTCCCAAAAGCCAGAATAATACTGGGTTTCTCAATATAAACTAAAAGGTTCAAATTGGTGTCAAGACTGACTACAAAAAACTGAACCATAGTCCAGTTTGTTACAAAAGATCACAAGAATCAGTTGTATTAAATGCAGTGGACTTCAGATGAGAAGTATTTACCCAAATCTAGCTGGTCACAGTACATATACCTAAGTTTTGTGCAGTCAGAGCTGTCTTGACTCTCTATAGGTGGTTGAGATGCAGGTGTTTCCAGTCTATATCCCTCACCTTCAGGCTGGGGCATTCCTTCCTGAGAGGTGCCTGTCTATTCAGCAGACATCTCACTTCAGTGGAGCTGGAAACACTGGAGGAAATAAGTCCCACCAAGGGACCTTCTAATGTGTTTCTTAACTTCTTGAAGAGAACCTGAAGTACTAGTGACATCTAAAACTGCATTTTTCCCATCTGATTTATTCTCCTGATCAGCTATGACTTATAAACCAGACATTTCCTTACCAATTTCTTCCTCCTCTCACACTATATGGTACTTGCCTAACAAAAATCCACGTGCAGCAGCTGCTTTCAGTTTAACAGTAGTTACTCCAATAAACCTGTGAGGAAGATGTAACAGCATCTGTTCTGCCTCTTTTCCCTCTCCTGGCCATATCAATTTTACATACTGTAGCCTCCATCTTTATTCTAACCTAACCTGTTCTCTGCATTTTTTGCTTCCCTTGGACTACAAGACTCAACTGAGAGGTACCTAAAAAAAAAGTAATTAAAAGCACTGTGTTCATCAGGAGATTTCCAAGTTTCCAGTAAAGGAACACATTATACAACAAAAACAACAGGTCACTTTTTCTGTTATTTTAAAAACCAACAAAATCCAGAACACCCAAATTCATATTTTGGAACATAACTGAGTTGGTTTGTCAAAACCAAAAAAATACATTTGATCTAACCCTACTGAATAATTCAACTGACACAATGTTGAGCTATAAACAGGATCTCCGATGTCTGGCTACAATTTAAAATGAACTGGGAGCATGTGATTTTTCTTAATGGTTTGCAGTTCATCAGATGGATTTGTATTTCAGGTAAAACTCCTAGAAGGCCCTTCAGAGGAAATTATCCCCCAGCTGAAAAAAAAATATGAAGTGGATACTCTGGATTTTGTCTTCCTGGACCACTGGAAAGACAGATACAGACCAGACACCATCCTGCTTCAGGTCAGTTTGCATAATTCCAGTCTTAAAAGTAAAGTAGCAAATACATTGACATCTGTGAGGCCTCTGTTCTTTATGAGGGACCTCATGTGCTGTAAAATGAAGACTGGCAGCCAAAATAGCAGCCTTACAAGAAAAGAGAGTTTGAAGGACAGGACCCTAAACTTTTGTTAAGAACAACTGCCAACACTACATAGCTCAGGACTCAGTGAGTACTGCTGAACCATTCTGCTTCCTGAATATACAGGTGTGCAGTAGAAACCCTACCTGGAGGAGTGCACAGCCTGAGTCTTACACTCCCTAGGAGTGCCTGCATGGTCACCAGCCAGAACACTTGACCCAAAGCCCATCCTGATCCTGGGAGCAGGTGAGACTTGGGACTTGCATATCTGAGCTCCACCTCTCTAATTTCCTCAGTACCCCTTTTTTTGCCTGGGTCTGTGGTGCCAGCAGAGGCTCTTGATGAAATACTATTTTGGTAGCATGGCTGAGAATGACTAACCTGGGAGTCTTTACACTCCACCTAATTAACTGGCTGAAAAGCAATGTTAAGAAGAGTGCAGACTGCCCCAGCCAGGCACTTCTTGGGGAAATGCTGTCCAACTCTCTGCCCAGCCCCAAATGTGGAAAAATTATCCTTATTTCTTCCCAAGCTGCCTTAACCATTACTGTACATATTACAAAATAAGTTGGCTGTAACAGCAGTAGGCAGTGATAGGTAACTACCAGAGGACTTCTGGATAGGAAGGTATTTTCAGGTGTTAAATAACTGAGATTGACAACATCTGTACCTATCAACACAGCACATACAGATACTCTCCTAGCTGACAAAATTTTCTACAACTGCCTGCTTTTATGGAAGTGCCATTTTTCAATTATTTTCTTCACAAATAAATCCACTTTTTTTGAGCCTGCCTTTTAATTTGAGAACCTGCCAAATACTTCCTTAACCCTGCTTGAGGACTACAACAATATTTTCTGATCCAGGCCCCCTGGTTTTTTAGTTTTAAGCCCTGTCCTCCAGAAAGCTGTTTGAAAAGGAAATTTGTTTGGGGTTATGAAGAGCTAGTATTGAATTTACACAGCAGTAGCTGAAGAAAATGTTCCCTCCCTACAGTTATTTTGTACTCAGAGAATGCTTTCTTTCAAACTGCCTGTGTCAGGATGACTGAGCTCTTTCCACAGTGCATCCTTATCGGAACTTAGCCCTCACAACACAGCCAAAACAAACAGAGTTTAGTTCCATGGTAGTGGTCAGTCTGATGCAACTGTGATACAAAGTTGCAAAAAACTCTCATGAAATGGAGAAAGACAAAGAACAGATCCTCAGATTTTCTCAGATGTTACAAACCTTCTAAAATGTACTTTTGGCAGGTATTGCAATATGAATAGTGAATATGAAGTATGAATATATTCAGATGAAATATGTTAATACTGGAAGTGGTCCAGACAAAAAAGCCAGACATAAAGAGCATCTGAAATCCTGATGACCAGTGGAAAATCCAGTATGTTGTCTCTTGCAGGCTTCTGTAAGCTGTGCAATAGAAACAGACTGGAGGGTATTTGACATGTCTCTAAAATCACTTCTGCTGTGCTGACTGGTGTTCAGTCCCCAGAGGCAAGAGCAATAAGCTCAACGGCTTCTGCAGCACACTCATCAACAGACCTGCTCTCATAGACTGGGAGTGACAAAAAACACCCATGTTTTGGCTACAGCTACTGCCTGTAACCACAGGATAACAACCAACCTGATTCAGCTACAGACTTTGTTTTAAAACAGCTGGTAAGCCCAGATAAGCAACTTCTCCTAGACAAAAAATACCAGTAAAAATTAGGGTTTTAGGTTTACTGAGGATAAATATTGCACTTGAAATGACTATTGCAAGTTAATTATGTCTTGTGGAAATTTGTCAGAGGGTTCTTCATTGTGCACAAGCCTTGCTTCACACCCAGATCCCGAACAAAATGGCAGGAAGTTGTTTAGGCAAAAGGAAAACAAGCGCAGAAAATCTCTTTCATTCTTTTAGTGGTTTTGGAGTCTGACTGAGACTGGACAAAGCAGTACATGCTGGTCTCTCAGGTGACCTAAAGAGCTGCTACAACAGTTTAATGCCGTATTAAAAACGTTTTTAAACAGGAGGCATGACAGCCAAAACAAAGCCACCTTACTGATCACGTAGACAGCTGGAAACAGGCTGAGGAGCAAACCACACACTTCCACTTGATTTGCTATTTCAAAATCAGCATCTCTAACGTTCTACTAATTAACAGAAAAAGTCAGCAGATGACCACAAAGGATCTGAGAGTCACTCAGCTTCTGCCGTGTCTCTTCAACCTTCCAGACCTGTACCACAAGGGGTTTTTGGATGCAGGCACTTGAGCATGACCTGGTTAACATGAAAGTACATTGCATTCAAGCCAATGTCTGCTTAATAGCTACCATGAAGCAATTTCTCTTCTTTCTAGGAATGCAACTTGCTGAGGAAGGGCTCAGTTCTTCTGGCTGACAATATAATTTTCCCAGGAGCTCCAGATTTCCTTAACTATGTCCGCAAGAGCCCCCATTTCCAATGCACTAACTACCCATCTCATCTGGAATATATGCAAGTGGAAGATGCTATGGAGAAGGCTGTGTTTTTGGGATAAAGAGAGCCATTAATAGTCAACTTTTATTTCAAATAATGTAAATGCAACTGCACAGATTAACTTGTCCATGCTTTAAAGTTTTTTTATTATTTTTTATTTTGGAGCCTGTAATTAAACAAGCGCTAGTGATCTTTTTAGGTGAGGTAGAAACCAAGATCAGGAGTAAGTAGGGTCTGTGCCATTGTTCCACATTAATTCAGCAAACCCAAGGTGATGCACGTTGCCTTGCCTTGGCCAACACATCATCAAACAACAGAGTCTGTTATTTTGAGCTCAAGCTCGAACAACCACAGTTTGGGTTTAGGGTGAAGTGGAGAAATACACTGCAACTTCTGAAGACTTGTGTCCCCAAGCTAAACTCATTAATCATTAGCAAGAGTGGGAAAAAAAACAACCATGTTGCAAGAAAAGACCATTTCATGTGCCCTGTTTTTGCTAAATTACTAGCATGCCTCTGGATGTAGTGAAGGCTCCTCTTGAGAGATGAGATACTTCTTTGCACATTTACTGCAAAAGTTAATCATCTCTATGTGAGAGAAAAGAGCACACACTGAAAGAAGACAGACCCATGCAGTGATGAGAAAACAAAACAGAATTTTGAAAACTCAAACAAATAAAATTATTAATCTGCCCATGCAGAGGCAGGGAAAACTGAAGTAGTAAACAGATTAAGATAAACACAGTAACAGGTAACAAATGGAGCAGACTCTTTCCAAAAGAATACAAAACTACATAATATTTGACCTTGAGAAAATGCAGTTTATTCCCTCATTATACTGTACATACTGTTCGTGCTTTTTAGGGGCAGGGCAAGCTGCTTACTCGGAAGTGCTGTGTATGTTTAAGATGCTGTATAAAAATAAAGACCAGAGAGAATGGGTTTTAGCAGGTGGGTCCTGCACGCCCTGGTTAACCTCAGTGCTGTTACACTATGTGAATAGTGTGGGTTGTCATTGAGAAGATTCAAAGCCAAATACAAAGTCTCTAACTCACCTGAACGATGCAGAAATCCAGTGGCATTTCCTAGCATGTCCTGCTGTAATTATGTAAGGCAGGAACAGTCACATTTATAAATAAAAAATAAAAAACAATGGACTAGGGGCATGCCTTTCATTTTTTCCAATTAATTCTGTACTGCACTTGAGGCTTTCAGACTTGAAACAGCCACAGAAAGATCCAACAGCTGAAAATCAGAGTGAAAACCAGGGATAACCATTCTTGTCTTTCCCAGTATGAATTCTTTCAAGCCTGTTACGAGTTTCTGCCTTGTACAGCCCACCTTACTGCAGTGGTCCCTCCCCTGGCCTGTGTGCTGCAGAAAACCCACCCCCAGGACACCAGTAAGGATCACCATGCAGTGTAAAAGAAAACTAGAATAGGCTAAGGTGACCGAGTCAGTTTGGAAATGGACCAAGCAAGCCATGGCGGCCCAGTCAGCTCGTAAAGTGTGCATTTCACAGGGACAGGAAGGAGAAGGCAACACTGTCAAGAGTTTTTCTAACAAGTCAAACTCTGTCATACTGAGAAAGACACAAGTTTTCCTGTAGTGGATTCGATTATGCAGAAGCAGCCTCAGGAGACTCTGTTGTGCTGTTCTGTGTGGAGCCGACGCCGAGTTCCAACACTTCCATCCCGCACTGTAAGTCAGTGATTAGTTCTGGAACACTGCTCAGCAGCACGTCCTCTTGGCATTCAGCTCAACTCGGTCACTGGACCAAAGTCCTTCAGGTGTTTGCAAGAAATTTTTGCAAAATTTGCAAGGCAATACTCTTCAAGCTCATTTACTGGAATACACAAGTTTCTAGAGCACAATGGAAAATCTGAATACATACAGTTGACCAGAAAATTTGTCTGTACATCTAAAGCCTTGACTCCAAAGAATCCTGTTTTGTGTTTAGCCCTAAACACCTTTGCACCCAACAGATGCTCTTGTCACAGCAGGGCACGTCACACAGGCTGATGAGCAAACCAGTCTCAGAAGGATGAGTAACAGTAAACAGGTACACTCTTCTGCACTTTACAAGAGAGGATCAGAAAAATGCAATCCTACTACACGTTAATGGCCAAAATTACTGTTCAAGAGACTGTCAAGAAGATTAGGAAAGGTGGGAACCTGTAGAGTTAGCAAGGATATTTCAGAAGATGCATCAGTGAATAATGTATGTGGCAAATACTTGACCAGCCACCTTTTAGTATATAAAGATATTTTAATTCATTAGAAAGCATCTCCTACATGGCAAATTATAAAAATAAACACAATTTATGTACTATCAGAATATTTGCAGAATTCCGTATGTAAGAAAAATTTTTCCACTTCACTACATTTTTGAAATGCTCTTAATTACTGGTGGCAAGGGATGAAAAGAAAAAAGCCTGACTCAGTTTGCATGACTGACAATTAGAAAAAAGGCTTTTGGTCAGTTGAGCAAATATGATCCAGAGTCACTGACACATAAATGTGGAATCTCCCAGGGAGAAGAGGCACTTTTCAAAATAAAGTCACGCTTCGAATTGTGGGAGAAGCAAAAGTCAGACAGTGGATCCTCTAATTCAAACACATTCTAAAAACCTACTGAGTGTTACCTGCAACATCAGCCTATTACAGTTAGAAGACACAACCTAATCTTGCCCCAAACAGGTATGGAATGGTGCACGTGGAGCACGTGTTTAAGGCGTGCCTGTGAGAGTGTACCACTGACAGAAAGCTCCCAAGGGGAAGCACTCCCCTAAAACAACACACAGCTTCCTGCAAATTCTCACAGCTCAGGTCAGAAATGGATGATCTCACCGAATGCTACTAATTTACATCTACTCTCCAGATGACAGCTACTGCCTAGGTTGTCTTAGTGATTGAGGCAATACATGGAAGTGAGGTCTGGTTTCTGCCGGAGCCTCTGTTACCTCAAAGGGACATGATACTGTCTTTCAAAATATTGAACCAATTCAGTGTACAAGAAAGAAGGATTTAAGAGGAAGTCAAACCTAGCACTACTACCTTTTGCATAACAGCACCCATGGAAGCAATCCTTCCATCAGAATTTACTTGTCTGAGTCCAGAGCAGGCGTCACATGTTTGTTGTACAGGAGCCACTGCCTCCTCCACGGGCATGAGGAAGTGAAAAGCAGCTCAGTGGAGAATTCTGAGCTATGAGTTAAACACTAAATGCAGTGAAGGGAACACACAGAAACCCCTACAAGAGCAACAAGAAGAGAGAGACCGCTGAGATCCCAGCTCTCCCACCCCAGGTGACACCAGAGGGCAGTGATGTGTCCGTCCTTGGCTGAGCAATCAGGAATCAGTTATAAAGTACCTTACAAATAGCAGCTATGATTGCTGTGCACACACACATTGAACACAGTACCAGAGTTTCAGCCTTTGCCTCTCTCTCTACAGCTCAGTTAAGGACATTATAAAGCACCTTCCTGCTTTAAAAAAATCCCCCATCAGCTCGTACCAGAACAAGATCCTGCCACTGCTGTGCTTCAAAGACCTTTAAAGTAAGGGAAGAGACCCTTGAGGACAGAATATTACCCCAAGACACTGCTGAAACCGACGAGGGCTGTGGTACTTCTTGCCCATTGTTACTAGGGTAACCTTTCACCTGCAGGACTCACCGCTTCCATTTGCCCAACCTGTGATAAGCTGGAAATAAAATCATTTTGACAGCTGTAAAAGGTCAGCTGTAAAAACAACGTATTTGTTTTAGCTCAGTACCTTACCTACAGCATCTGCTATTAATTGCCATATTAGTGCACCCACAAAGGGAAAATCGGATTCCTCCCTGCAGTGGAAGAATAATGACACCAAGGTGCAGGATGCTGAGCCCAGCAGCCCACGTTATCATGGCACTTGTGAAACTGTATCCTCCAGCTGCAAGAACAGATCCAGAGATGATTTTACAAAACACCTGGGGATGCATTTAAGACATCTGAAATAAGGAGGGAAGGTAAGCTGGAGATGACCTTCCAAATGCTGTTTGCAAACATTTGCATGTAAATGGAACTTTATAGTGCTGTGAATGGTACAATCAGATATTCACGTCCAGCAAACTCTTGTTACTGGCAATGATTCATCAACCTTTCACTCACACAAAACGTAACCTCCATTCTCTCCCTAAGACCTGGCAGAACATTCTGTCAAGATTCATCAGGTTTTGTCAGGCTTCATGAAAGCATGGCAGTGGGTATGGTGTGTTCAGGTGTGCCAGTCGCTGATCTCACCAACTCAGATGAAGCAGTCCTCAAGAGAATGAATCTCTTGGTAACTGGCTGTTACCCTAAATACATGGGTGGCTCTTCAGTATCAGGGTTTTCTTCCATTCCACAGCACCGAAGTAAATTATTTGGCACATCCTCAAAGTAACAATTTCTCACGTCAACCAAACCTCATACATTGCTACAATTAGTTTTTCTTGCACACATTTCAGAAATGTGCAATCTTTGTAAAGTTACATGGATTTTATGACTTAGCTGAGAAAGGTTAATAACTTCCCAAATGGAAAAGCTATCAGCAAGTTCTGTGCTCACAAACATGCTGGCCCTTGAACAGTGGTGCAGATGTCTTTCCCACAGAAATATGCTCATATATTAAAAAAGAAAAAACCCATGATCTACAGTCCAGGGTTGTGCTCCAACTCCAGCATATGGCAATGAGTCAAAAATGTTCAGCTTTACTCATTTATAGGATATTTCAATTGCCTCTCATTACCACTGACCTTTTGCTACCACAGAGCATTGACCTGAGCTAGGGTTGAATAATCCCTTGCCACACAAAACTGCTGCTGCAAAAGCCAAAGAATATTTGAGATACCTGATGTAACAAAAAGATAACCAATGGCACATGTATTCTTTCCAGGCATGGTTTATTGAAAACACACCAAATTGTTATCCTACATACCTGGTTTCTAACAAGCATTCTACTTGTCTGCATTATGGAAAGATCCTATCATAATAATAATAATACATTCTGTCACGGTAACATTTGTTCTATGAAAAGCATAATCCACCTTGTTTTTCCTCTCCATACTTGTAAAATCAAACCATTCTAAGTGTTTCAGTTTATAGTACAGTGTAAATACAATGCAAAATCCCACCAGTCTAAACTACAGAGAGAATGTTGAGCAGTATTACAGAAAACACATTGTTGATTTTTTTTAAATTCTCCTACCATGAAAATTTTAAGGCACATGATAGTTACAAACACATTAGCTACTAATTACCAGTAAGCTTCTTAGTCTAGTTATTTTGTTTTTTTTCTGAACAGTAAGAACCAGATTGGCAGGTCTTGTAGTATCTGCACTATCTTCCTCCTCGCCTTGGACTTCAGATCATCCTACCCTGATGTCAAACTTAAGACAGAAAACAAAGGCTCATAGTATCTTCCCCTTAAATGCACTAGGTTAGTTACTGTACCAGTGTATCAGAGAATTTCTCTGTCAAAGATAAGGAAACACCAGATTTTAGGGGCATCATAACAAAGAAATTTTGCAAGAAACTACGCCTCTATATAACACCTTCAAAAACTCCACCCCAACAGCACAAACCTGCTGGCTGAAGGTATTGGCACACTGCAGGTTTCGCTCAGCCAGCACTCAGCAGATGAGGCTGTAACAACTCTGATGTGCCCATTTGGCTTCTGAAGCTTTGCTTACTCCAGGGTTTGACATGTGCACCTCTCTCACAGGTAGCTGAGCCTATGCTCAACCTTAAGGCAGGTAACAGAAGGTAACTCACCACCTTCAGTCTCATGGAACTGCTCTAGGAGTGAAAACTGCTTTGCCTAGCCCAAGGCTTTCCTGCTGGAAAGCATTACTGAAACTGCTCCTCAGAGCTGGCACAAACTTATGAAACTGCTTTAACAGACAGGCCACCCCTGGCTTTCTTCATGTGTCAGTTCCTAGGTCAGTCCCTTTTGGGACATCTTGGCAACACAGACCAGATTTGCTTCCCCAGAAGAAGTGCATTCAGAACCGAAGGTCTGAGCATGTGAGAGGAGATCTGGGACAGGCAGCAGTTATGCCAGAAGACACTGAAGATCGGGACCTACGGCTGCCCAAGCTGTTCCCTAGGGAGCATTTCAAGCTCACAACACATCTTGGGTTTCATTTATGGCTATATTGCTACTTAAATCCACGACAGAACCAAAATGACCTAAACCCTCGCCTTTTTGCTCTCCTTAGATTCTGCAGACACACTGACTGACCTGGGAAGCCATAAAGCACAACTGCTTGCACACTCAACAGCTGAACTTGATGCTTCTCCAGGGTAGTTGGCACAAAACGTTTTTTTCAACTTGCACAGCTCAGTGAAAATGCTTGGGAGATGTGCAAACCACCTTCATGGGAAGAAAGTTCTGCAGTAATCACATGCTGTCAGAAGTCTTCCTCTCCCGTGTTACCTCAGCCCTGACTGGGCTGTCAAATTTCCTCCTCCTCTTTAGCAGGAGCCTTGCAACACCATCACTTCCTTCCACAACCATCCCCCCCACCAGAATTTCCGCAGGTAGAAATCTCTTCTACCCCAGCCCCTTGCAGGCAGATTCCCTCTGCTTTCACAGTGGAGCCAACAGGAAAAGAGAAGGTCACATACCTGAGCCCTACAAAGCACTGCCTGCCTTTTAGCAGGAGACTCTAGACCCTACTGCAGCATTAGTCACACACACTGCCACTTTCCCTTCTTTACATACAGTCCCTGCTGCCAAAATACAACAATTACGGGTTCATCCACCCACATCCCAGAACAGCTCTAACAGCCAGTCACACTTGTGCCAACAAGGGGAGAGGTGAGGACAGGGGTGGGCACACATCCCACCACTGAGCTTCTGGCCATAGACAAAAAGGACATTAAATCACCATACCTGGTTCAAGGTACCCTGCTTTGGACCTCAGCAGGTGGGCTGATAATACAAGGTGATAGTCTCACATACAAGTCATCCCCCAATCCATTTTCTTTCCTCACCGTCCAAACAAGAGCTTGTTAAGAAAACACCCTACAGTAATGTTGAGGATGGGTTATTGCTACATACTTGGGAATTAGTTGTCAATGTAAGGCATGGGAAGGGTGGGGGTTTGATGTGTGATTCCCAGGGGAAGCCTTGGCCCATCAACTTGGTATCCAACTTCTTGACATACCATCCTCTGATCTTCTGCAGCAATAAACCATGTTGTCAGCTCACAACTCTGCTGGCTGCTGTAACACCTCCAGGAAAACAAAGAACAGCTTGCTACGATGACCTAGGCAGCCAGTGCCATCTAACCTGACAGGGACGGTTCAGGGTGCAGGTAAATACCAAAAAAGACTTCTGGGAGAAGTGAGATGGGGTCTGAATCTGGTTCTCAAATATCCTTAGTGGTTTTAGCCCATTAATGACAGAGACCAAAGTAGACTCCAACCCAGATTCTGAGTGTCCCTGTAATGTCCCACTAAGAGCCATGGGATATCTAGGATCGGAAGTCATGTCCGTAATTGGCCCCAGTCACTTCACTTGCCCCTTCCTGTGGTTTTCTCTGTTAACTTCCTGCTGGCTTTGAAGTATCTGCACAATAACTAAATCACCAAGTCTTAGCAGAGACTCCTTTCAACAGTCAAGTCTTTATTTTAAGTGAACTTTCGCTCAAACTCCTTTGGTAAATATATGGTTTGAAGTAGATCAGGGACAGACTGACAGCACGGCCCTTCTCTTACACTGTTCTAATCAGCTACAAAGCAGGTTCCATTGCTAATTACTGAACGTTTTTAAAAAAATCCTTTCATATACAAAAAGAATACACCAAGTACATAACCAAAAGTGATATAAAACTCTTCTGTGTAGCTTGGTTAAAAGGGTCTCCGCGTATTGGCAGAACAAGTATGAAAAGAGCACCATTGATATAATATACAGTCAGACGATGTATCTGGTTTCATTGCCACACTTTATGTCTACACAGAGAGACACTGCCCCAACACAGATAGTCACAAGTGCCTCTCTTTGCTTCCCTTGATCCGCTGAGCATCTTTGGCCCAATAGGACTCTCATGCAGGTGAAAAAACAAATCTTTGCTATGTTGATTTGCTCCAAGCAACTTCACCTTCCCCAGGATCCAGAAGTGACACTGCAACGTATGTGGAAGATGAGGGTCAGAAAGGGAGCGTGCGAAGCAGCACACGTATCATCCAAATCACTGACAGCTTCTGGCATCAGTCTTTTTCCCTGAATCAACAAATGCTTCCCTCTCCTGCAAACTACTTTACATGGTTTTGTTAACCTATTCTCTGCACAACAATATATATATATAGATATATAGACTTTTTTATTTATTTATATATATGTATTCATGTCAAATTTTTAATATACTCAAGAAGATACAAAGCTCTTGGTACTTGCTTTTTTTTTAAAGGTTTTAACTTTTTTTTTTTTACAAAAAAAGTAATGGTTACTATAACAGTAATATTTTGGGGGAGGTGAGATTGTTGGATACTTCCCCTTTTTAGTTACAAAAGGAATGGCAGGCACTGAAAACTGCAAATGATGTTTGCTAGCTCAAAAATGTGCTTTCCAGTCACACCGTTTTTAGGAGCTTATTAAAACTAAATGTGGCAATCAAAAGAACTGTGGCAACCAAGTAAAATCAGCAAAAATGTTCTCTCATGCTGCTACTGAGACATTTGCTTCCTATTCTCATCTGCTGCCCTCCCTTGACCAATGCCTGGAGAATATCAGTGATCTGAAATAATTCAGTTCCCGGCATTTTCAGAGACCACATTTGCAGAGTATGTTCTCTTGAGGTAAACATTCCCCTACAGGAGGCAGGCCTTGGCATCCTGGAGGAGAGCCGCTGCACTCGAGTGATTTTCATGCCAAATGAAATATGCAATCTCAAAACAAAAGCAAAGAAACACAGAAACCATGACAATGATTTTAAAATGCCAAACCAGTTCCCTTTGTGGCATTTTTCATAAGGATCTATAGCCCAAGCAAACATGGATCCAACACTGAAAAATTTACCATCAAATATAACTGACAGACCCATCTCAAATTTTATAGCATGTTCAAAATACGACATCCTACAAAAAAGCTCCTGTTTCCTTCAATATCTTAACAGCTATGGCAGAAGTGGTTAATCATCATCAATGCAACAATGATACATTTAACATATAAAAGCTCCTTATTGCAATCTTTGAGAACATGAAAATAAAAAGCCAGCCAACTCCATTTCTCAGCAGATTTCTGAACCAGGGACACTGAAACCTTCCATAAACTGCTTTTCAATATGTGGAAATAAAAACAGAGACATTACAGAATTCAAAAGGCAGAAGTATTGTACACCAGATTATAATGATAATATAGCACTGTGATTGATATAGCTTACTCTAAAAGCAGATTATACAGCTTGCATCAATTTTTGTCATCCACTCTCCAGTTCATTTAACTAGCGTTTGATAGTTTTTGTTCTGCATTTTCTCCCTTCATTGAAATCCAATAAACCCACTCAACATTCCTGCACTTTCTGTGGGAATAATAAAGAAAACGTAAACATTTTTCAGAAAGCCTTCAAAAATGTTAGGAGTCACAGTTCAAAAGAAATCCCCCAAAACAAAAACCAAAAACAATGAGCCCCAAACCAGAAAAGTGCTATTCTCCTCATGGCTACACCTACGATACAATTTCAAATATCCCGCAGTTCCTCTCTCGCTGTGAAGCTGCCGCATGACCTGCACTTCTCCAGCTTGGCACCATCCACACGTAAGAGTCACCTAAGAACACAGCCAGCTACATGGAAGCTTGGATTCTCTTTTCTTGCTTTTCTTGTTGCAGGAGTGGGAGGGAGGGCGGGGGAGGCGGTGGCTGTTTCTGGTGGGAATGTCAGGGAGTTAAGCAGCAGAGTGTCTCGCTGTAAGGCATCGTGCTCCGCTCGGCGATGGCACTCGGGTGGGTTCACTCCCCACGCCCTCCTGGAACCTGCAGCCCTCCCAGTCTGAATGGCAGTGGTGACTGATGAGATCCTCTGTGTCGATTCAATGTTTGTTTCTCCCCCTCAATAAAAAAAAATGTGGTTGGACTTTAGCCCTGCAAAATAAAGTCAAAACTGATTAATACCAGTCAGTAACATGGCCTCGGTGATCTCCATCACCTTGTGGTAGGACAGTGACTGGAAATGCTAACCCATGCTAACACATGGATTCCTTGAAGGGTGTGTCTGGGAGAAAACGAGCAAAGACTTCATTTTTCAAAGTTAGGACCCCACCTGTAGGGCTTCACTGCTCAGAGCAGAGTGCAGGAGTGAAGCAGGCACATTGATCCCAGCCCCGTGCCTGAGCCAGCACGGCCGATCACGCAGCCGTGGGAGGCCAGTGTTGCCAGGACCTGCTCTGGGACAGCACCTCACAGTGCTCAAAGCCTCCTCTGGGCAGCTGCTTCCAACCCAGGAACAGAAACGATCTGCTAACACCTGGCATTTCTACTAGACTGAAAGCAAAGAGGGGAAAAAAATATCCAACACCGCCACCCAGAAACACACAGGAGTTTTCTCTCCCACTAGTGCAAGGGATTTCCGTGTAGAATTATGGGGGTGGATGGTGGCTCATGGTTCGGAATTTGGGCCTTTAAAGTCTGTTGCCCACTCCGATGGGAAAGTTGCTCAGTGCCTTTATGACAGTCACTGAAATTTTCCTTTAGTCATAGCCGGGGGCACACCACCTGCTGTTCCAAACATAGCATCCTCTGACGGAGTGCCAGAAGGTATCACCGGGGTAACTCGAGCAAGACAGCAGGACACAGTTTAGCAGTGGCAGGAGCAAAGAAAGGCCAGTGACATTATTTAGGAGCTTGGCACGTGGCACAGGCAGACAACTCGAACACAACAAAAAGGCACCTTTCTTTAGTGACACACACAAAAAAAAAAAGAAATTGAGAAGTGGGAGTTGTGGGTCACTGTTTATTGTGCAACCAATATCATCTCTCCTCGCAAAGTAACTTGTGTACAGTCAGCAGCTTTCCTGCTGTAATTCGTGGGAACCTCAAGGGACATCCAAAAATAGTCACGGATATGTTTTTTCTTAGGTCTCAAGCTAATCCTTATAATGAGCATAGAGGGAGAAAATTAGTTGGAAGCAGGAAAAAACTACTCAAATTCATTCCCATGGCCTAACAGCAGAAATATTTCACATTTCAGCTGACAACCAATCACTCAGAATATTAACTTTCTGCCTGGTTATTTGACAGGTTATTTTTTAATCAAACAGTGGTGTTTGATTGCATTTCATTAAAGATACACTGAATAATATAAACACCACTTTTTTTTTTTCCAAATGCATTTTCATGTATCTGTAAGTTAGCAGTTAGATTTTAAGAGATTCCACAGTTATACAGATCATGCACAAGAGGAAGTTATTCACTAGCCCCAATTACCATGAAGAGGACCTACCATGCATGCAAATTAGACCCAGGAGTCAACAGGCTGGGGTTTAATGTCACGGGCATCCACCAGATTCACCGAAGCCCTGTTACTCCTGTTAATGTTTTTCCTATTTGTGTCATTCTGCAGCACAGGGTGAGGAGTTAAAGCAAAACAGAGTAGATTAATCAAACAAAACCACCAAACAAGTCAGCTTAAAGCAGCACAAGGGGAAATTAGTTGTAGAGAAAGAAACAAGATCAGCAAAGGCACAATACTGACAAAAGCATCTGCAACAGCCAAAAGGCCACACTCCCCTGGATTCCCAGCCTCCCCTGAGCTTTAATAGCTCACAAGCCACAACCCCCACAGCCACATTTCTGTCTGGCAGCACAGGGAGGAAGAGCAGCAGCTGCTCAGCTCTGCTCAGGTGAGGGCAGGGCTGTGCACACCTTTGCTGTGTGCAACAGCCTGGATTCAGGCTACCCCCAGGTACTCAGAACCAAGAGGCAGCACAGGCTGTGGGTCACACACTACTGAGGTGAAATGTTTTTTCTCTCTTTCTCATAAAAGCACAGCCACGTGCTGAACTCTGGTTGTGCTTCACTTCAGTCATACACTGGAGTTATGGCTGCTTGATGTGATTTTTGACAGTTGTATGGGACCACTTCAATGAATTTTCAGTGGCAAAAATAACAAGTACTTGTTAATTTTCCTACCTTAGCCTATTTTCCTCAAAAAGACATTTTCTGCCATGCTCCTATTGATCAACATTCTTATGTAACCTACTGCATCCATTCCTGCTGCATCCTTGCAAAATGTACTAGAACTGTGAGGAGGGAACTAGAACTTTATTTGATTGATACTGGCTCAAGCAGGGGCATCTCTTGCCAACTGGAGGGCGGGGACACATTTTAGGACTTCAGTAATCAACTTTAAAAAGTCCAGGCAGACTGAAGCCACTCTCCAGGGTGTACCTTCATGGAAAGGCTGAACACAGCAGGAAAGGCCTGACTAGGCAAGTAAAACAGGCAGGCTGGTGCACCAGGACATCTTCCTAGTTTACCATCTATGGAAGTATTTTTCTCTGAATCACATTTTTTTACTTCCCTTGTTCAATGATGGTGAGTTTGCCTTTCAAGTGACTGAAGTTTAACTGTTTCCACTCAACAGGAATCATCTGGATTTTCTGGTATTATCAACAGTGTGCTGAAGGTTATTAAGGACAGCCTTTTGCAGACTAGCAATAGTGTCTCCTACCACTGTCTCTTATTTCAATGAATCCTCCTTTTCCTTCTCAAAATTACTCCCCCAGGGGAAAATCCAAGCTTGTTTTAAGGCAAGGGAGAACTGGTGGCCACAGCCATTAACAGACCTTTTAAAAGGTCACTGAAAAGGTACAGCAATGCAACAGAAATTACACAAAGCCTACTGAGCCACACTTGCACATAGCCCACAGTACAAAAAGCCTTGTGAAGTAAGAATTATTTCTAATTAGAAAGTTATCTAAATTTGTATTTAGAAGGCACACATATAATTGTGCATGTCTCTTCTTCCCTCTCCATCTCCCTGGCCCATGGCCATGGTCCACCATCAGGGCTGTGAATGAGTGTTGCAGAAATGAGTACTGTTCACCACACTGCTGGACATGGACACACAAGATCACACCTACTTCTCTTGGTGAAGACAATAAAGCAGCATGACAATCTGAAGAGACTTGTCAGAACAAAGTCTGAGCACAGTTACACAGCTCAGGGCCAGGGAATGCTGCCTGGACAAGGGCGACAGAACAAACACTTTCTATTTTTACAGCCTCATCCATTTACAAGAGTACAGCAACTACCTGCATTTGCTCCTGCACTGGAAAGCAGCATTTTGTTTTTATTTCTAGTTAGCCAAGTGCTAAATTACAAAATAATGCCTTTAACTGAAATAAAAAAAGGCCCTTTACAGCCCCCTGGTGAGTGACTACCCTGTGTTTCTGGCTGAGGACACTCGGTTCCTTCATTCCCAAGGCACTAACTAGCCCTCAGCAGTAAGAGGGAGCTCACTTTTAAAGGTTCGTTCTCAGAGGCGTCGCCTGTGTTCTCACTGGTCTTGTACTTGCGCTCCTTGTCCCGGTGGTCGATGGTGGAATATCCATCTGAGGAGACAGAACACGACAGTCAGGCACGAAGCACAAACAAGAGCAGAAGCAGAGCTGATGCAAGCAGAATTCTTCAGCAAAGGAAAACAAACCACCACAACCCAAAGATGCCGGCAGCCTGCCTCTCATGTGCTCCAGCTCTGAAATTTCATTTTTTCCGGCTAAAAACAAACAGAGAAGCCTTCTTTTTATAGCACTGCCAGATGCTGGTGCTCATTAACAAGCAGCACTGTTTTCATCCCAGCCTGCTGCACTTTTTAGTGTGCCCAAGGAAAGCAGCAAGTTGTCATCTCATGCCCCGTGGCTAATGAGCTCCAAATTCAGCCCAAACCCTGTGTTCCTTGCTTAGCAGCCTGATTAATTGGCTGTGTTCATTCTCTGAATGCTCTGCAGCCTGTTCCCACTTTTCCTGAGCCTGACTACTAGCAGGACATGACAATAATTTGGAAGAGTCCCCATCAGAGCACTGAGACAAAGGGCCTGTCGAGTCGGAAGAAATCTCAATGCGAACCCTGCTGTGCTTGGGCTGTCTTTCATTACGAAGCAGCACCTGTTGGTGTCTTTTTTCCTGACAACTAAGGAAGAGCATGAAAGCATGATGAACACAAGGAAGAAAACTGTGAGAGGGTTTTATAAAGAAATGGCTGTAATTATTTCAGAACCTTTGCTTTGAATCATTGTCAGACAATGCACAACTTAATTTATTTTCGTGATGCATCAAATTTCCCTCATTATCAGTGACAAATAGATCCTCGCCTGCTCTGCTTTGACAGCTTTGTAATCTGGAGTAAATGACACCCAAATTTATAGCTCCCTGTAGGCTTTTGTTTTCTCCTATGTAACTGAGGGATCATTAATGTTTTCTTGTCCTGACAAAGTGTGTTTTTAGAATACCACAAAGAGTTTTACATAAACAATCAAAATGCTCCTCTCTCAGTTTATTACTTGCCTGTAACAGGCCACTGAGGAAAAGAGTGATGCATTTGTGGGGTTCCCGTGGCACTGTTTGCCCACATGACAACTGCACACACAGCCAGGTCAGATTGAGAAGAGCTGCAGTGTTCTGTGTGCCTCAAACCCAAATGTGCACAGACCTGCAAGCAAGCACCTGAGGCAGGGCATATTTATGACATCAAGGGCACTAAGAGATGATTTTAACCACGCTGACCAAAAATAACTAAAGAATTCTGGAGTTACACACGTAGTTCACAGATCATAAAGCATGGAAATATTTGCTACACAGCACTTAGCTTACAATTACTTGTTGACAATCAAGATGCCTGACATTCTTAGCTATTCCTTTCGAACAAAAAAAGAAAAAAACCAGCTGCACCCAGCTACCCAGCCAGCACTTGGGGAGGAAGGCACGACCGATAATTCTCTTTCAAATGACAGGCATGGACACTGCTAGTAGGCTGTGTCCTAATCTCCAGATTCATCATTTATTTAGGACGAAATACTTCATGAAAGTATGTATTAAATGATGGAAAAACAGAAAATCAAACTTGCAGCAACTGCATGGTAGCTTTTTACAATCTCATGGTAACTATACTCACAAGGATGTAATGGATCACTTTGCATTTTTCAGTGCCATTGTTATGGGTGATCCACAAACGTTTCTAAAAGGCATTGCCATGACACAATGGAAACCTTTAAACTACCCCCAGAAAGCAACAGCCACTAAGTGAAGGATGGCAGCTGTCATACTTCCCAGGGAGCAAGGTCATTATCAAAGACTGTAATAATAAAAAATAAAAAAGCAAAACAGATCTTTAATACTACAAAAAAATTAAAAACCCCACGCCTAGCCAGGGCACATCAGGAAGAGGAAAATCCCACTTTTGCACTGGCAGTAATCTGACAACAAAGAACACTCAAGAACTTTGCTCTTTGTATCTCAATTCCAACACATTTTGCATTTCATCCTGCAGGCTCCTGGCCTGCACACACCAGCACTGGCAGGTCACGTGTCCAAAACCCACACACTGTGCTATGCCTCTGTCAAGATAAGCAGCAGCCAAGATAGGAAATTCATGATTTGATCAAATGAAATGAGAAATATCTTGAAGGAGGCTGCCATCGGAGAATTAATACCTCACTGCCCTGAGAACCATGGCTCTGCAAGGAAGTTAGAAATACTGCTTCTCCCATGTTTCAGATTCATTCTAAGAAGCCATCAGAATTAGTTGCTTCTGTGGCATAAAGAACATCTATACATATCTTGCTGCTCCAAGGTATAGAAGTGCATTATTTTGACCTAATACAATCCCTTGTATAGACAAAAGTTACATTGGTCAATAGAGGAATGTCCCATCCTTGGCTTGTTTTCTTCTCTCTCTCTCAGCTTCCTGCCTGTTGTTGTCTCTATTGCTTCTCTATCTCCCACTCACTCTACAGCACTATTTTTATGCCATCACAAATTACAGGACCAAATAAATGCCTGCCAGTGTCAGTCCATCTGTGCCCTCACACAGCTCTCAAGTTAAAAAGATCAAACCTCTAGACCCATCAAAGAGGAGGAGGAGGAGGAGGAGAAAGGAAAAGTCATGCCTGAAGATGCGCACAGAGGACAGTGGCATCTGAACTCTGTGTCTCTGGTCTGAACAATTTCACCTCCCAGGTGCTCCTGTCTGAGTGACTGCAGGTTAACTGAGGCACACAAAGAGTTCTGGAGGACTTGGCATAGACTGGAGATCACAGTTCTGCTGCCTCTGCAGACAGCTCAGGGTCAGGGCCCCAGGCACACGGTGACAGTGAGCACTGCTGCTCCCCAGCCTGCCTGGAGCTGGGAATGCCTGACAGACCTGTGCATCCCATGGTAAATTGTAACACAGGTTTTCTTCTCTCTCCCAGCACATCCACACCCTAGCCAGGCTGTCCACTGCCCCAGACAGCAGCGATCTGACTGCTCTAGTACTGCCAGTTGATGGGGAGTGTATCCTTCTGCCTCCCTAACCACTGAGAGCAAAGTGATTTCCTCTGCTGAGAAGGATGACACCCACAGCATTAGCAAACAAGCTGAGACAGCATCAGCAGTTCTCTTTTTGTGATCTTGAAGAGCCAATGTGGGTTAATAGGAAAGGCCCAGGCACCAGGACAGCCTGAGAACTGGTGAGAAGAGCCCACAGAGGAGGGGCAGACAGGTGGGGATGTTCTGGAACCATCCGTCCTGTACTCTGCCAGGGATGAACACTGGGCTGGAAGGAGGTGGCTGATGGATGGGCACCTCTGACCTGTGTGGCATGGAAATCCATGGAATTCTGCACTGGCCCACCCTAAGATGTGTGAGACAAGTACAGTTCAGTACCAAAGCAGTGCAGCAGAAAGGTAACTATGCAACTTGGAAGCATCTGAATTAAATGAAATAAACACAAAGCTGGAGACAGGGAAGAATTCTCTAAATGAATATAAAGTGAATATAAAGCAGAAAGATCTGAGAACAAGTGAAGTCACAAAAAGAAGACAAGGGAAAAAAAACCAAGCAACTGAAACCAGGGCATACCACTTTCTGAAAAAAAACCAAAC
The DNA here is from genome assembly GCA_013397975.1 of Machaerirhynchus nigripectus. NCBI lineage: Eukaryota > Metazoa > Chordata > Aves > Passeriformes > Dicruridae > Machaerirhynchus > Machaerirhynchus nigripectus. The sequence continues at coordinate 573,499 of VZRQ01002109.1, forward strand.
CAAACCAAAAAAAACCACCAGCTGGAATGCAGGAAAACTCTCTCTGGTACTCTGTCACACATTTTCTTGGCAAAACAAATTTCCTGGTCTTTTCTGGATGCTCTGGTGTGGAGCATGTGGGGATATAACCAATATAACCAAACTGTTTACTGGAAGCACAAACCCAGAGGACTGTATGTTGATGTTCTGCTCCATGTATCTACCAGTTCATTTCAGAGTGGAGAAAGAACAAAACTCCAGAACACAACAATCCACAATGAAGTTAAAATCAGAAAATGTAGTCCAGAGCAGCCTTCTCATGTTAGTATACCCATAAGACAAAAAACATGCAGTATTGGAAGAGCCTGAAGAAAAGAGATGAAATGTTGTTTATTCCAGTTCCCTGGAATTAAGGATAGCAAACCGGATAAATTAAGTTAGTCTCTTTTCAGCTGACCTCTGAAATAGCACAAAGTTATAGTCATATTGGAAGGAAAACGCACTCAAGAGCTGGGATCAGGAAAACCTGACAGATTTCATCTTCTAAAGGTGATAAAAAGACTGCAAAGCAGCACGGCCCAGAGAATCTGCCTGATGCTGTACATATGCTGTAAATTTGCATTTCGTTTTGTACTCAGGGCTGTACCAGTAACTCCTGAGAGCAGAAGGCAGCAATTAATATTGAGACTATAAACAATCAGCACTGCCCATTCTGCAGCACCTGCCAGCACACAGCTATTCCTGCCAGGCAATCCTCTCTGAAGAGATTTTCTTCCATTGTGAGAACAAATGTTTCAGTGTTCCCTAGGGCAAAATACATATGGACAGTTGATTCATGGCAGGTGGCATCTCATTTTTCCAAGAATACAAAAGGTAATATATACCTGCTATTTTACTTTCTGAACGTGCTTTGCTTTTTCTTGGCTCTAACTTGCTATTTTATTCAGCTACAATCACTAATTGCAGTATATCAAACTGTTTGATCTGGAGGCATTAATATAAGGTGCAGTTAAACAAAAATAACATCAACTGGAAGAAGCAAAGCAAATTCTCAGGAGACCAGAAAGTACCTTTATCTACCTTGGTAAAGAAAAAAAAACCCTCTAGAAGTTTAACACTACAGAGCTTATCAGTCTCAAAGCACATCCCTGACAGTCAGTGGCCCTTCTCAGTCTATAGGAAAAACCAGGCTGGTTTAGATTCCTGTAAACGGAAAGTAGAGCCACGAGTATCACACACACAAACTTATTTTTGGTTTTACCTACAAAAACAGGGGAAGAACAGATTTAAACACAAGCAATACATTGAAGTAAATTTTCAACTCTTTTTTTTTTCTTTCTGAACCCTGGAGACTTCCAGATCTGTAACAGGGAATGCAGCTGCCTCAGGGGCCAAAGAGCAGAATGAAATCTGGCTCAGTGTATCTCCAATATCTGCATAAAGTAGTGAAGAAATTTGTGTGTACACTCTACATCTATACAATAAAAAAAAAAGGACAATGACCAATCTTTTGTGAGGTAATGTTCTGTTTTTAAATGTCAGCTTTATCCATCTGAAATAATATCTCCTAGAGAAATAGTTGAACTTTCCTGTGAGTGACAGTGTGCTCTATTGGAACAGACAGAGAGTTTGATCTATGACTGAATTTACCTGGGCCAAGTTCATCCATAGGTATCATATCACGACTCCCAGACTTCTCATTATCTAGAAAACAGAAGCATTGGAACAACTTGAGTTACATTTACTTTTCTCAAAACCTGGTAGTTTTGAATTAGTCACAGAACCAGAGATGTCCATAAAGGACTGAATGCAGAGATTATTGTGAAAAAACCCCCGAACTGTTCAACTGTTATCCATTCAGAAAAGGAAGTCTGAATCAAATTTCCCAGAGAGCACACGTAATCCATGTATTTTCTGCTTTGGCACTGTAATATAGAACTTCCTCTCTCCCATAGAGACCACAGTTCTGCTTTGGACTACCAACACTATTAACAGGCTTCTCTTTGGTCTCTCCCGAATAAAAAAAAGTAAGCAAGGGTGCAGCTTCTCATGGCACACAAGCCAATCCAGCAGCCTGCTGAGCCAACAGAAAACTAATCCACAAAGAAAGCAAGTTTCTTGTCACATCAGCAAACTGACTCAAGTCATCCTCTGTCTGCATAATGTGCCAGGTTTGATCAGAGCCAGGGAAGGTGGAAACAGGCAGGGTGGTGTGGGGCTGTTGTTTCTGCCATAACCTACAGTTAAACCAGAGAAAGTGCACCAGGCAAACCCTGCTCTCAGCAACCAGAGCCAGACCCAACAGACACAGCAACCATGGTGAAATCAAAGCTGCTGCCACACTGGTGTTGGTGTGGCTGTGCCTCATGAAAAGCACAGACAGGATTAGTTGGAGCTTGAATAAACTCATCTCCAATAAAAAGCCCTGCATGGTAGAGGAAGAGGCTGTGCCAAAATGGGCACGTTTATTTAAAAAAGGGAAAGACTCCAATACAGAGTAGGGGTAAGGTCAACCCCACTTCCAGGAAGCTTTAACTGATAACATTGCATCTAACTTGAGAAAGCAGTATCAATAGTGTACATCTTGTAAGGGAAGAAATACTATCCATCTCCAGGTAATAGGGACTGATTATTTTCAGACTATGGGGTAAAAATCACCACATGAATAATGCATTTTTACCCCCTTGTGCTGTAACACAGTCATAGCAAATCCAGAAAACAAGTAAAGCACTATATGACAAGTGATAGAGAGCACAACTGACCTTGACTTTTATCCACCAGAGGCAAAGTGCTGTCGTCGTAGCCAGACCTGCCAGCAGTACCTTTGGAGCCCTTTGGAGCTGCAGAAACAGACTACGACACAAAACCCACACAAATACCAAACTGCTACTTGTGGAAATTGAACAATAAAAATAAACGAACCAACAGCATGGAGAGAGATTATGGAATGCTGCTAAACCCCCCTCCTGCTGACAATATGGAACTGGAGTATTTTTATTTTCATACAGATTTGATGGGGCAGTTTTCTCCCCGTTATCTCAGTGGCAGCACTGGTACTCTGTAAAAGGAGCAAAACTCCTCCAACAAGAAAAGGTGAGGAGGCTGCATGTCAAGCAGAGGTGGCTGCCCTATGCTGCTGTACAGAATATCTAAAATGAGACACAACTAAGACAAGACATGCTAACTCTTCCTCCAGTAAACTGGGACATCTGGCCTGTACAGGATGGCAAACTCCCCAAACTTAAAGAGCTGCATTCCACAGACCACAGCAAAGCACAGCCATATGCAGGATGGTGTGACTGAGTAGGGCACAATCCATTGTGCTCTCACCTGGAAGAACAGAAGTGAAAACTAGGATCTACCGACTGCAGTACTAGCCTAAGTAAGGACACCTTCCACTCGGGCATTTCCAGAACTAATGTAAGATCCAGCACCTTTACCTGAAAGTGTGACTTGTTCCACCCATCCTTCTGAAGGGCATTTCGTAGTTCTTTATAGCTCCAGATCATCTGAAGAATGTGAGATGCTGCTTTTGTTTCTCTGGGAGATTGGCTGATTTGCAAGATAAAATTACAGCTTAAGTAAAAAGCAATGTCAGACTATTTGTATGTTAACACCTAATACTCCATACTGCTATTGTTTGAACCTGTAAGTTATAGGATATATGGAAAATCATTCAGTGACTTCATATCTATAGGTATTGGCTGACAAAAACAGAAATCAAAATGTTATGAATTTTGCACATTTCTGTGTTTTCACATGTATTGCTGGACAAGCACTGAGGCCAGGGTGACCCTTTTGTCTTGCAGCTGTCATTAACAAAGAACAGATAGATTCCATCCTTTCTGGATTTATCCAGGAAAAAAAACCCCAAACCAAAAAAATGTTCTAAGCCACTTTTCAAACCTTCACCCCAACATACATATATTCCTCACAATTCAGTGAAGTTGCTCCATGGTTTAAAATACCTTACACAGTGACTTCGGTCAGCAAAAAAAATAAGCTGTTCTTAAATGGAAAATTAAATCCCTTACCAAGTCAGTACATAGACACCTTTCATAATATAAAACAGGCCTAGGTTTCTGGTGGCTCTCATATTTCATAACAACACAACCCAAGAAAGCTACTTCAGCCACCCTCCCAGAAGTTTGCAGCAAACACACCTACAATGTCAAACGGGCTGAACTACACAAAACAAAGTTTCCTCTACAGCAGTCAGAACACAGTTTTTAAATGGAAGAGAATTTGTCACTTAAAATTACCACCACCAGCCCTTTGGCCAGAACAATTACTGCACATCATTAACCATTTCACTTGGAAGAAACAGATTCCATCACTGGCATTACAGGAGTAGAATACTGCCACAGAAAAAAGGCCTCCCAAACTAAAACCAAAGATCAAAACTTCACTGCAAATACTGCCTGGTGAATGTATACATGGTGCTAAGATGTCTCTGACAAGGAGAGAGCATGTCTTAACATGACTGAAGTGACTCATCAATTAACCTTTTTCATCAAGTAAACCTTTTAAAGGTGCTGGCTGTTTTTACTTTGTATATATTACCTGCTGCAATTACAGCTGTGAAAGGTTGGGATGCTCCAGTACCTTCACAAAGCAAAAGCTGCTGTTCATAGTGACATTCTCATGTTTGTAAGGAGTTCTTAGCATTTTGCTTTCAACTGTCACTTACCTTGACTTGCTGATGGCTACCAGCTTCTGAATGCCCTGTGTCTGGATCAGAGACCTTGCATTTTCTGAGCTGTCAGTAATGATTTCATGGATGGTATTCAACACTGCAACCACTGTATCCTCTTCCAGGTTCTTTGCAGATCTCTGCTGCCTGCTGGGCAAATTTCTTACCAGCTCTCCCATGGCATAACTACCTAGATAAGGGGAAGAGATACCATTAGGCAGCCCTAACTATCATTTCAGCTTCCCATCCTGAATGATAAAAGTCAATGGTGTTTCCTCTGTCAAAAAAACCCTTATAATGCATGTGTTTTAAACCTCAAGACTGTAACTTCACAGGGTATTTATCATTCATTATTTCAAGGTGACTGACAGCTGATAAAGCTAAGATAAAGTCCTTCATCATGGATTCTGAAAGGTCTTGAGGGGGAAAAAAAGCCATTTTTACTGAGAATTTTACAGCCAGCATATATCATATTTTGCAAAGCCTGAGGCAAAAAAGCATCCAGTAGCTGCTGCTAATGCCACGTATTCATGCTAATACACGCACATGGCTTACTCAACTTAGCCTTGTAATAGGCCTTCTGGGGCAAGGTGTGCAGCCATGCATTTATTAACCTCCCCCAACAAAGGTAAGAGTACTTCCTCCTGGGTGCATTTAGCCTTCTCCATGTATAGAACTGGTGAAAAAACAGGGAATCTGGACTTTATCATTCCCAGGTATTCATCTGTACCATTTGCCTGGCTACATCTCCAAACTATAAAAATAAGAACCTGACATATTTAGGTAGAATCCCACCTTGCTATTTGCTGGTAGCAAGGTCAATGATGGCCCCCAACATGTGACCAGTATTTCCTGGACTGACAAGGTTACAGTTTAAACAAATACCTTAGTTAAATACGTTAAGTTATCTAGAGAAAAACCCATCTCAGCTGCATCTTTCAAGATTCCTGCTTATAGGCAGGTGAATGTTATTTACCACTTTGGATAGGAGCTAGAGCATTGCTGAACACCAACTGAAGAATATCAAGTTGTTTAGTGTCCAGCTTCTACAAGTACCCACCAGGCAGAAAGATGAGAAAGGAAGGAGGAAGCAAAAAAATGAAAGGTACAACTTTAGAGCTTCCTGCACTTCCCCAGGTTAGCTCAGCATGCCAAAGGCCAGGCTCCCACTCTAACTGGAATAGCAGGCAGGCCTAAGGAGCAACATCTCTGTGACGTGTGACTATGAGCACGAGTCCCATGCCTATGGAAAACACAAGAAACCTCTTAACCCATCCAGCCCTCTGCACATCTGAACACACTCCTCCCCTGCAAAAATCTACACCTAATGTTACTCCCAAGTTAGACAGAGATTTCCCTCAAGCCACAGCTTGTTTGGGTGGGCTGGAAATATGTTCTGAGCTGATGGCCCCCCACTTGGTGGCTACAGCATAATCCCAGATAGTGTGGATGGAAACTGCATGAGAATGAATCCTCAGCCCAAGGGACAGAAAATGTGAGGTCTCTCAAGGGTGTGCAAGATCCCAGCCTGGTTGGAGAAGTTCAGAAGATACCTATGAGATCTTTATTACGACGATCCATGGAAAGGTTCCTCAGGGCGATGGACACAGCCCTCACAACCTTGTCCGAGTCGGACTGGAGCAGCTCCACGAGCACTGGCAGCCCCCTCTCCTTCCGCACCGTCGCACGGATGTACGTGGACCACTGATCAGACACACGAGGGAAAAGAAACAACAGCAAGTACTGTGAGTTCATACACCTGCCCTTGCCTTGCCCCTGGCATTTCTTTCAGTGCTGTAACCCATTTCTTTCTCCGCAAAGACCAGTTATGTTGTGCATGCTGATATATTGCACTGCCTTAACGCATCATTCAAGTTCACCAAGCACCAAGGAAGAAAGGATGTACGAGTTCATCCTACAGCTAAGCCAGCTCCTGGGGAAAGAGTGCAGCAACAGAAGGAAGGAGCATCATCTGCCAGCATCTGTTCTGTACATACCTTGGTGTGAAAACACATCCCTCTGGATTAGGAAAAAAGAGGTCACTTGGAAGAAACAGTAAAGCATCTGTTATCCTCCTCCTCCTCCAATTTCATGCTTTTATTCTGTTTCATGATTGTTTTTAAAGTAAGCCTGTATTATTTAAAATAAGCTGTACTCAAGGCAGCTGTGAAACACCACCCTGACAACCCTCAGGCTGCTGATCAGTCCCACTTTGCTGAGCAACTCTAGAAGTGATCAGGCAAGAGAGAACTGCCTGGTTAGCACTGGGGATGCTTCACAGACGCTATCAGAGGACACTCCGGAGTGCAGTTTCCTCAGCAAACTGTCAATCCAGCAAATTAAGTATTAAGGACACCTAACTATCAAATACCAGGCTTTTCTGAATGGACAAAGCAATAGTTAAGTGCTTGAAGTGGTAGAAGCTGCTAAATGGTTAAATTTTCATGAGCTCAGTGCCACTTCCACTCACTACTCTGGAAGATGCAAAACACCTTCAATAAGCAAATGGAAATAATTTTCTAAACATTCCCACCTCCTTCCTTTTCAAAGGAGCTACAAATGCACAAAGTAACAGCGCACTTACAGTGGGACATCCCCTTGTTTTTTACTTACACAAAGGAAACAAAAAAAACTGAAAAGAACTGCACTCACCGTCCAGTTGCCAGCACTAAGATTCTGCAAAGCTCCTGCTGCAGCTTCCAGAGTGTTGAAGTTCTGGCTTTCAGTGAGGATGGAGAGGTACAGTCGGACCACGTCTGGCTGGTACAATAATTCAAAGCCTGCAGGTGGGGCAAGAGAACAGAAGCAAGAGAAGCAGAGAAGACAATGTATAAATAAACACATACTTTTATTTAACCATGTAAGAGAAGAGCCAAGTGAAAGCTGCTATAATACAGAAAGAAGAGCTTCTGCCATGTCCCAGGACATTCTATCCACAGTTGTTGGAAATGGTGGAGACAGCAACTCACGCAGAGAATGTTCACCTGGGGTGAAGGTCACTTTGCTTGTCTTGAGGTTGACAATTCTTTCTGGAATCTGTGCTATGCTATAAACTGCTCAGCATGCAGGTAATGACAAGGTGACAAGAGACAATTTTTGCCTGCAACAATTCTTACTTTGCATCTCTACACTGAGCTGCAAATTCACCTTGCACTCCTGTCCTCGTTCAAATCTCTCTCAATACTTTTAAGACACGAAGAGCAGGGCCAAAGGGAGCGAGCTACAGCATCCTGTCAGCCCCGCCCTGCACACACCCAGGGGACAGAAGGGAGAGGCAGGATGTCCAAGTGACCAGAACCCCCAAGTGTGAGGGGCAAGGAGGAACACTGACTCCAGTTCAAATATTCAGCACAGAAATACGCCGGCATTGTCCCACACGGGGGGACTGTGACAGCCACATCTGTTCACTGCAGATCCCCAGAGTCACTGTATCAGCTGTGCAGTTTAAGCATGCCAGGAATGAGAGCTATTTCCAGCTCTGCCAAGGATTTCCTTTTGTGATGCTGAGTAACTGACAGTAGCATCGTGTCCTGACGTCCTCATCCATAGGATGAGGATTTATGCATCTACCCACATTAAAAAGAGGGTCTTAGGCAAGAATTCCACCACTCCAAGTTGCTGCACAATTTGAAGCAATTTTTATCTATCTTCCTTCACTAAGTGTAGCATGACACACTGCATCAATGAGGGCGGAGTATGCCAAGCATCTGCTTAAAGGACTGGCCAGACGCATCTCAAAGTGCTGATCAGATTATGTGAACAAAAAACTAAACCCCTAAAGTGCCTTGGTGAGTGCAGGATGGCACAAGCAATTTCTGGTCAACGTGACTCATCTGCAGTCACTGTAGCTGGTCTGGTGGCCTTTGGGATGTTTACAGTAAGGTTCAGCAAGCATTACCTAGGAGAGGATTTCTAGAAAAACGTGACATCAAAGAAAGCATAGAGGTGTGAAGAAGCCTGGGCAAAGAGGGAATTTCAAGCTTGTTTTGAGGAAAAGAATTTTTATTATTTGTACACATGAAAAGAATATTTTTCACGTAACAAGATGCTGTCCTAGAACTGCAGCATAATTCAAAGCAAGTTTTCCACTAGCAAGACAGGAAACCTCCAAACACAAATCACTTCTTCTCTTCAGTACTTTCTCTTCAAAATCACCCATCTCTCATACACATACCAGAGATTATCATATTTTAGACATCTTGGAGCAATGCTATCCTATTCAGTGGACATCCTATATTTTTCTTTTTTATTTTTATTCCCTGTTGCTAAAGGCTTCCTGAAATAAAAGCCTTGATTTTAAATGTAACTATTTCTCCACATCCTTCATACCAGTTACAGCTGCGTGGCTACGTGAGTCAAGATCTCAGAACTCAGCCCTTTAAACCCTGTATAACACAGTTAACCCCCTGGCTGTACAGGGGGTACTAACCCCACTGAATGCAAGAAAATGCCATCAGCCAAGGTTTGTTCCATACCAAAAATCTGATCTATGCATGAGGATCCATGAGCTGGCTCATACTTTCCGTGCTCAGCCTCTCATGTGCATCCCAGCACGCCTGGATCCTTCTCCAGTGACTGGATACTTAACCTGCTCCACATCCATGCCTCGTTTTAATGCCACCACTTGCCTGCTACACATGACACCCTACAGATACGTGCAAGCTGCAACAGATGGCAACCCCCAAAGGCATCCTGCCAATCCATACCACTGACTTGCCTCTTCTCCAGTGTCCTCTCCTTGTGCTGGGATCACTGCCCTCTATATCGAATGCTGAGGAAAAACTATCGTTACTTAATCCATGAAGCATGAGCAGTTGTACAGCTTTTCTCCATTCCTTGAATAAGTCTGTGTTTATCTGACTCCAATACGACCTTCATATCACCCTTTTCCCCTGCCACTTTGCAAGGTGAATTGGCAACCTAAGAACTTTTCAAGAAAAAACACTGCTGATAAGCGCCTGGTGTTCCTTTCCTGAACACTAATACTTAAAAGTCTCTCAGGATAGCCTACTGGAATTTTGACACTGTTATCTTTTAAGGAAGCTTTGCTGAAATGTAAATCAGATCAGCAGAAGAGATGAAGGCAGGTTCATTAACAGATAATATTCATACAGAACATTTTCTGCTTCTGTATCTGAGCTCAGACTTGCCTGTGGTTCAACAGGATGCAACTGTTCAGCCAGTCTTCTGTTCAGAAGTACCCAGTTGTAATTTTGGCACACTTGGAAACAGCCCCACACTGTTACTCTGCCCTGTTATTTAAATGCAGTCTGTGATGTGCCCTTTCTGTCAGTCTGTACATTGCTTTTTGGCTGGACACACTTCCTTCTTCAGCACCTCGCTGCGAGTGAATACTGAGATGCTCCAGCCTCTCACCTCTGCTTCCCTCCTGCGGACCCAGCTGCATTCCAGTCACGCACCTCCCACCGCCCTCTGTCATTACCTCTCTCCATGCATGAAAGCCTCTCCTTTTTCCTACTTACTAATGTAAGAGCATCTCAAAAATGCCTTCACCTTCTCTCTTCAATAATGCACAGCATTTTCCCTACCAACCCCCAGCACCTTCCTGCTTTGGGGCGTAACTCCTTAGCCAGGTGGTGGATGATTCCCACCTCACTCCACACACCCTCCTTCCCAACTACATCTATGCCTCTGCCCTACTGGCATCTGTCTTAAACAGAGTCAGCAAGTGCTACACACCACACACAGCTCTGTCCTCCCTCCTGCCTCCCCTGCTCCTCTCCCAGCACTGCAGCTCTTCTGGGTCAGCCTGGGTATGCCAGGGAAAGGCAGCAGGAGTTGCTAAAGCCAAGTACCAAGAATGCCCCTCATGGAGGCTGCTCATTAGCAGGGATGAGAACCTAATAATGAGAAAGTTACTGCTGCACTGGAGGGGTTTCCCTCTCTGACAGCAAGCTGACACTTTTCATAAGCATTGTAGTGCCTTAAAAAGAAACAAACAAGTTTCATATTTTCTCCATCTGCCTCCTGTCCTAATGAATCCAGCTCTGCTATTTATAGGATGCAATTTGTCTGAATTATTATAAATTTCCTTCCAGTGCTGCATGAAGGCCTTGCACATTTTCCCATGAAGCGCTTCAAGCACGTTCCTGGGAAGCACAGCTGGTCTCACCTCCATTAAGCACCTGCTTCTTTTCAAAACTGATTTCCTTAATTTCAGGATCATCTTAATTATTTTTTGAGGTAATGCTACCTTTATGCAATATACAGCTAACTCCTTACATCCATTAAAAAATGGATAGAAGAAATGAGAAAAGAGAGTAATTAGTGATAGAGAATACTTCAAACACGAAAAACATCCACTGTTTTTCTTTTTTCTTTAAAAAGCTGTTTTAATTATAGTCCAGATTCAGCACTGTCCTTAAAAAGATAATCTTCCTGGAATAAATGAGATTTTTCCATTGGTTATGGATTTGTGCTAAGTTGCAATCTACACTGTTTCCTCCTGGAAAAACATGGAGATAAGTAATTTATTACTTTCTGCATCGCAGAAATCAAAGTAAAAAAGTTCACTGTATTAGCTTTTGGCTTTCAGAGAAACAGAGAAATGCCTTGGACACTGATGCCACTGTGAGCATCAGACCTTTTGCAGTGTGTAAGCTTTCCCCCAGCTAACAACAACATGAGCATGTCACAGAGGAGTATCTTCCATATTAGAGACATCTTCTCCAACACCCTGCACTCTCATCTTTCTGAGAAATAGGAAGATGAGCTTCTTTGCAGCAGAGTTGCTCAAAATTGGCAGATGGGACTAGTTCCATGTGAAGTTCACAATACCAGGACGTGGCAAGTAGATTATCCTTTCTTTGCCCAGAGAACAGTGACAGCACAGACAGCAATTTGAATCCTGAATAGAAGAACACCTGAGGAATCAGCTGGGACTGATTAGCCATCTCTATCCCTTTGACCCTCAGTCCCTGTGCTGAGAATGATGCAGCAGTTCCTGGATTATCTCCTCCACAAAACTATTTACTTTCATCTTGGCAATGCTGATCCTGTGCCTATACTTAGCTACCTGCTGGCAATAACATCAGATACTGCACCAGGTGCCTATCTCTGATACACCCGCTTAATCCCAAATCCAGACAACTCTCTTTGGAACAAGGCTGCCAAACCTATTCCCTTTCACCACCCATTCCATTTAGGATTTATTCCCCCGCCACAGGCATGGGGAATTATATACATGTGGATGCTGGTCAGATGAGAGATCTTCTGCTGCAGCAGAAATACACCGCTTAATTTTCTATCCACACAACACAACACCTCTGGATTGATGCTTAAACCAACGGTCAAATTTCAAATTTTTTAGGAAGCTGGAAGGATGCTGGCAACACTGTAGACAAAACCTAAGCAACCCCTAAACCCGTGGCGGGGGGTGTGTCTGTGGAATCACTGAAGTGAACTCCGGTAGCTGCTCACTCTTGCAGTGTGCAGAGGCAATTCCCACTTACTGCACTGTGGTTCTCACCAGAAGATGCAGCGGCACCCGGACTCCTTTTGGGCTGACACTACAGCAGGAGGTGCCTTCCCTGCCCACAGCCCTGCGGGGCTGCCGGCACTGGGAGCTCTGGGGCCGCCGTGCTCGCCCTGAGCTGCACCTGCAGCGCCGGCAGATGGAGCGAGAGGAGCCCGGACCGCGCCTCCTCCGCAAGGTCACCCGAAAACAGACTTCGCACCGTGAAAAAGCATCTCCCTCAGCAACCAGGAGGCTATCAGCCAAAAGGCACAAACAAAAGGAAAAAAAAAAAAAAAGAAAAAAAGAAAAGAGAGAACGAGAGTAAAGAAACATGACAGTAAAAGAAATGAACAACTGCAATCTGCACGAAAGAAAAGCTCCGCAGCCCTTGGACTCCTGCCCTCTGCTGACAACCGGCCGGTACCTTCACCACAGCCTGCGCAGTTCACTGTCCCCCAGCTGTAAACCAGGGCTCAGAAGTATTTGCTACAAAAATGTTTTCAGAACAGCTTCAGCAGCAAATCAGTCCAGCAGTTCAACTCTCCCCTTCCAGGAACCCCTCACCCCGCAGCGTGGTTTTACAGCGGACTACATGAAAAGCACAATAGAAGGCTGGGGGAGGCAGCTGGTTACTTTTGTAAAAACAGTAATCAGATCCCTAAAAAACCCGACCCATCAGCTCCATTCCATCTGTATGCTGTGCTTCAGCACCCAGTGCACAAAGCAGCTTGAAAGCCAACATAAACTTGCAAGATTCTTCTAATTGAAAGGCTTAACAGTAGCGAGAACGCAGCCAGCTCCAACAGAGCCAAACGCTTGGCATAACTGCCCGAGAATGCAGCTCGATGCAGATCCATGCAGAATACTGAGTGTCACACAGCAGAGGCACACCAAACTCTGCAACGAATGAAGATGAAGTGATAGGTGGGAAGTTCTGAACAGTCCCCGTGGCTTTCACTTCAAGGTACAGCACAAGTCAGGACAGGTACTGTGCTTACTGCAGAGATTCAATCACATATGCAGCATCCACCACTGAGCAGCAGCTCTGAAGACAGACAGAACAGCCTTTGAATAGTATTGAAAAGAACAACCGGAATAATGTGGGACACACGAGACTCAAATCAGTCAAAGGCTTGAGGGAATGTTTAAGAACAGTTTTTCTATTTAGGAAATGAACGCCACAGTGTGTGACCTTTCCAACTAATCTACTAAGTCATACACGAATTCTAAAATGATGTAAACTCTTCCCAGCTTATCACGTACTCCCACAATGACAGCAGCACTGGCATGCTACTCAAAAAGGGAAGCAAACAAACCCCCAGCCCAAAGGATGTAACAGGAATGTTACCAGCACTACCAAGAGTGAGGTATGCAAAAAAACAACACAGAGCTAGGGTGACTGCAGGGAAGACAGAAAGGCAGCAAGGAAAGGAAATTAGAGGGCAAGGCAGTGCAGGAGAAAGAAAGGATGCCTGGGAAAGCAAACTGTCTTTTGCTATTTCTATTATTCTTTACGTTTCCCAAGCTCCACAATCTGTACAAGGTTGGTTACATGCCCCTTCATATCCAAAGAATATGCAATTCAACAGAGAGGTAGCTCAAACACAACCCATTTTGACCTTATGTGAGTTCCAGCACTTCTGTTTTCTGTGACCACACATTTTAGAGCTAATACAGTTTCCCTTTCCAAAGGACCTGCAAGAAGCCTTTCTCCCAACAGCGTTTGACACACTGCCCAATACAAAGTCTTTTTCCAAGCATAGGCAGCTAAGTCTCTTGGCAACTGGAGATGTTCCACTATCAGCCTTTTCTCCTCACTAATCAGTACCAAAGGCTCTGGAGGACCAATACTTAATAAGAATCTCAAAGCTGCTGCAGATAACTGGAGCACTACCCAAGCTACTGGTTCAAAAGGGGAATGCTCCGTCCTGCAGGGCTGTCACTAAAGAGCAGGGAATCCCCAGCAGCCAGGCTGATGCAGGGATGGGAGAGCTGCTAAAGGTCTGCACCCGCAGGGAGAGGAGACACGTGGGTGAACTGCAGCACATTTAAGCATTTCTAGGTCACCTCTGGCAATGATTTTTGTTTGCTTTTGAGAAACACCATTGTTACAAGCAACAATGCTTTGGATTGGAGCTAACGTTAAGCCCCCTTTGGCTGCATGATTAAAATGGAGAGTTCATGTAAATAGCTTCCTTTACCCCAGTCCCAGCAGACTTGCCTCTGACCTTGGAGACTCTCAGTACAGTACATGAAATGTTAACACTTACTCTCTCGCCAGCTTCTCTAATCCAAAGTTATTTTTATTTACTTCACACTGATAACTGAATGCATTTTCTTTTAAAGGGAACAGGATAATTATGTTATTCCAAAAGCAAATCTCTTTTGAAATGCAATTTGTATCTAAAAATCAAGCATTAAATAATATTTTCTCCCTCTCTCTTGCACACAGAGCACACACTGGAGTCTCTGCGCTGTGAGCTACGTATCAAACACAAACTGTTTGAAGTACAGGTTCCCCTTTTCCCACCACCAGCTTACCACGGTGTCTGCAAGCTCCCAGAATGCAGCCCATGCCCTGCACCACCACTGCAACATCTCCAAGTGGGACTTGGTTCAAAATCCTGGCTCACATACGTAACTGAGTATGAAACTAATTTGCATCAAAGGTCTGCCAGCTCTGCAGGGTTTCACAGTGTGACACTGCCAGCCGTGCCCGGGTACGGAATTTCTGGCAGCTCAGGCACACCCGGGACTCTAAGCCAGGGATGAACACTCCCTGGCCTGGAGAAATGCTGTGTCTGGGGGAGTCTCTCTTGCTGCTTGCCCCTTACTCTTGCTTCAAACACTGGAGCGTTCTAAGACAAAAGACTGATTATGCTTATCAGGCTGGTGATCTCACTGACAGCAGATCATTATGCCGCGGGAGCTGCAATGCTCCTAGATGTGAGCAATCCTGCCTGCTCCCTTCAGGGAAGCTCCTTCCTGAAGTTTTCTGCTTGGGCTCACACCTCTAACAGCTGATACCGAAAGGAGCTGGGCACAGTGATGATGTGCACTGCACTAGGGACTTCTTAAACAGACAGCAATCTGGCCCATGCATACAAGATCAATATCAAGCATGTCATTGATCGTGTTTTGTTTCCCTGGGAGGAAAAACCTGAATTTCCAGATGCTGTCTGCTGTATCACAGAGATATTTGAACAACAGTGACAAGGTCAAACATCGATGCTTATTCTTTTAGATCTCAGTGCTGCTGCTGCTTCTATTGGCCATGGGTGCTTCTGACATGTCTGCTCCTGTCTCTGCGAGGGTCCAGAATTACATGACTGACTGGTTTTCCCTCTCCTCTCTGAAAGGACCCAGATGGCAGTGCTTGGTGACCGCTCACATGCCCCGAGGGGTGTCTCCTTGTGTGTGTCACCAAACAGCTCTATTTTGTCACTCCTCCCTTTCAGCCAGAGAAAGCAATTCCAAGGACTGCACAATCCTCTCCAGACAGGAGAACACTGCCCAGCCCGCCTGGCTGGTCTGGCTCCTGGCGCTTAGGCCAGTGACAACCAGCAGAAAGTGTGGAGGGGCTCAGGACCCGTCAGCTGACCTCAGAGCTGCGAACACCAGCCAGGAACACGCGGGGATGCCACAATAACCCAAACCCATAGCACTGCCAGAGACACTCCCTGATTGCAACTCTGGAGACATGCAGTAATGAGGTGACACTGCCGAATGCCTCATCTGGTAAAAGCAGGTGGGAAGTGGCCCTTTCTTCCTAATGGGGAAAGGTTTTAAGTGGAGGAATCTCTAGGCCTGAACATGCTTACTCTCTGCCTTGGTAGGACTTGAATCCACTGCTTTTTGGAGCATACTGCAAAAGCCTTTTCCATTTGGCTAAGCTTCCCCAAAGGAATAAAAGAAATAAAGAGATGGCTGGCAAAGTTAATGAGGATTGGGAACTTGAGGAAAATTATTACTTTTCATATTAGATAAACAAATGTGTTTTTTCAACTTGCATTCACGTATTCATGCCAGAACATGTGTGTTTTCTGGGACTTTTCTTTAAACTGAGAAAACCAAAAGCAGGCAAAACCATTTTCCTTACAACCCCCACCTACAGCTTCAGAAAGCACAACACAGCTTTCTGATCACAGCTGCCACATGGTGCAGCTGAAGAGACCTGAGGTCTAAGACTCTTTTCACTGCCATTACTAGTGCAGATGCCTAATTGTCCAGCCCAGCCATCAGCAGGTTTGAGCTTAGTGTATAAAATCTGTTTGTTAAAGAGAGAGATACTGATTCCCTGAAGAAAAGCCCATTAAAAAAAATATTTACACCACAGATATGTCCAGCAGTAAAATACAGTATGTTGCTATTACCGTCTTATCAACAAGTCCAAGAGCCTCATAACACAAAAATATCTCAGAACTACAGTCATCACTGAAAGTCAGCAGCACTGTTAAGGGACTCCTTCCTTTAACTTGTGGCTGCCCTAGCCTACCATTTTCCTTCCTCTGGTCTTCAGTGTGTGTTTAACCAAGGATCATGTGTTCCAAATTGCCCTTTTTTGGCCTCAAGCCCTTGTGAAACTCAGCTTTGCAGTTCCAGATGCCAGTCAGCTGCTTTTACTCCAGGAAGCTAACGAGCTTTTAGCCTCCTCCCAGCTCAGTAGAAACCTGTCTGCAGAGAAAAACTTACTGCAAAAGGAATCGTGCTTTAGTCCTTGGCTCCAGATGCCACCTAAGCATATTTATTTTATTAAAAAGATTCTGACATTATTTAGAACTGTTGAGATATTGAACAGCTTTATAAACTTTCTGTCATAAAACAGCAAGTAGAGAAGCACAGCAAAGGGAAGAAACACTACAGCAGGCAGCTGCATGACAAAATAAAAAACCTACATGGTAATGCATATTTACTTGAAATATCCACACACTCTCAGACATTAAATACTGAGGTATGCAAGAAAGGTAGAAAAAGCACACTAAACACCTTCTTACCTCTGCAGACCTCTTAAGTATCTTCTGTCCTGTCTCCAAGACAGTGTATGAAACGTGCTGGATCTTGAGGCCAGGTACGGTCCCACCAAGTGCTGTCCCCTTCCATTCGAGAGACTGGACACAGCAGCCCAGCAGAGCAACGCTTGTAAGGGGCTGTGGAGTGGAGGAGAGGCCGCAGTGCTCTGCAGGGCAGAGCTGGGGGCTCCCGCAGCAGGGGGAAGCAGCACCCGGAGTGCAGAGGTGTGAGGCGGCTCCGCAGAGCCAGCGCTGAGGGAAGGAGCGGCCGCAGCCCTGGAGCCAGGCTGGGCTCAGGGCGGCCGCAGCAGTGACCAGGGCTTTGCCTGGACGCAGCAGCCACACTCCTCCAGCCCTCCACGGATGCTGTTTCTCTCCACCAGGCCTGTGGAGAGCCGAGGTGTGGGAGGACTCACGGCACCTTCCGTGGTCAGCCCTTCTATGCTGATACACACTAGGGTGCTGGCACTAAAACCAACCAGCGAGGCAAACCCAAATCCTCCATCACTCAGGAGTTTACAGAACCGGGGTCACTTCGTCTGTCAGGACTTATGGGGGTTTCCACTGACTGCGCTTCAAAACACTCCTGCTGCAGAGGGACCTCCTGCTCGGCTCTGAAAGCCCACACGGTCCTGACAAGCGCTTGGGAGCATCAGAGCCGGAGCTGCGACAGACAAGGATCGACTGACAGCGTTTCCACTCGGGCTGGCACCTGTCAGCTTCTCCCCTTCGCAGCACGTCTGGGTTTTCTCTTCAGTGCCGAGGGAAAAACAACGTCAAGAAAAAAAACCCAAATCTTTCAGAGCTCACACACAGTGAAATATGCTTAGAAGCCAAACTGAAAGCTTCTTTCTGGGTTACTCATGCTTCACTGAGTCTTCCTGCACTTCCACTGCTCATCATGATTTTTATATGAAGTCTCATAAATGGTCATAAGCCATTACACAGGTATTTGGTTATTCATATGAATTCAGCTGCTTGTTAGAGGCCTGTCTGCTTAAGGCAGTGAAAGGCTGCACAACTCCACAGCTTGAATTCCTCAAATAAGAAGGCAGAATAAATTTTTCTATTCTCCAGTGGCTATACCCTCACAGAAACATCAAAAATCTCAAAATACATCCCAGTAAGAAGGAAGTATTTGGATATAAACAACTCCATCTTCTTTGGGGGAAGCTTATCAGAATCCAAGCTGAGCAGAACCTACCAGGTCCAGTCTCAGCCTGCAGAAATGAAAGGTCAGTGGTTCTTAATGACTGGGACTGAAGCCTGTTTGATTCATTACATGCAAAGTCCTGCAATCTGCCTTTATAAGCATTTTATAAGCAATTGCCATATGGAAAGACTCCCCCATGTTAATAAATAATTTATTATACGCCAACCCAAACACTTCCTCCAATCCTGTTTGTGTCCTGAAATTGCTAATTAGTTCCTGCTCCAGCTTCCCAAGTCAAAAGTGTGTTTCAATTCCTCTCTCCATTTCATGAAAACTGCCTCATGCACCCAAAGGCAGCCCAGTGCCTCTAATCCGTCTCAATTACAGTCACCGTGCTGCTGTCAGGCAAGTATCTCCCAAGCATCCAAGAAAAAGAATTTGATGTTTTCAATGTCAAATGAATGTCAGGCCAGAGTGGAAGCAGTACAGAAGGTTTTCCTTAACTTCTTTAATAAAAAATGGACCTTGCAGCCCAGCTTTTTTAAGGAACCGTATTTGGGTACTTAATTCTGGATTTCAGTGTAAGCTAGAAACATTAATGCCTCCAAGAACAGAGACTCTGCACTCATCCTCAAAGTACTGTATATCCAGGCAGGGATTACAGATGATGAGAGACAAGAGAAGATGCTGCTGCTCCTCCCTCATTTAAACTGGGACACACTGGAACATACCACATCAAAGTACTGAATGAACAGGTACTCTCCCTCTTCCTGCCAACCATTCTCTGCAGCTTTCTGGAAAACCAGGGAAGTTTCTATTGAATGTAAACCTGCCTGCTGTTCGGTGCACTGCCTGAATATTGGATAATCACAGGCACAACTGACACAAAACCAGCTCTGCCTACAGAATAATAGGTTTCCTGGAAACACAGATCTTGCTATAAAACTTAAAGTTGGACTAGAATGTGAGGAAGACAACATGATCTGGAGAGAAGTAGCTCCCTGAAGCCTTAGCTGGCTAAACACACACACACAGAATACAACCACAAATAAATCTATTTGCAAGTTAAAAAGAAATTGGGGCCCCAGTGTGTAGCAATGAATGAGATACTTCGCTGAAATGAATAGAGGGAGCACAGAGACATTTTTCAAGAGGCAAAGGGGAACATTACACAGCATCCAACTATAGCCTGCCCCATCTTCACCACCCTACAGCAATGGCCAGCATTCATAAACCAGCAGAAAATCATATGAGAAATTCTGCAACAAAGCCACAGCAGCCACTACCTCAAAGCAACTCTGACAGCTTCTTTGCAACCACTTCATCGCCTTTAAAACGCTGAAAAGATCCCTGACCCAACAGCCACTTTGTCTAGGACAGTTTTCAATTTCAATGCAGCTTTCTTATGGTAATATTATGCAATTAAAAATTGAGCTTAAAATTACCCTTGTAAAAGATTCTAAGCAGAAGCTGACATTTACTGTGGAGGTTGTTCATGCCTATAGAAAACTCTGAAAAGGTCAGTATAAATGTAAATAAGGTGAGATACTTCCTCAGGAGTATAGAAATTTCCATCACATTAGGGCCTATACCCATTTCTCCATGCAAGGCAAT
Source organism: Machaerirhynchus nigripectus (assembly GCA_013397975.1). Classification (NCBI taxonomy): domain Eukaryota; kingdom Metazoa; phylum Chordata; class Aves; order Passeriformes; family Dicruridae; genus Machaerirhynchus; species Machaerirhynchus nigripectus. The sequence continues at coordinate 593,424 of VZRQ01002109.1, forward strand.
GTTATGAATGCCCTGATGGCTTCTCATGGGCCATCTGAGTCCAGAGCTTGATCTAGAAACAGGTCTCCAGACTTCAGTGAAACAACTGGCACCAAATTTTTCAGTGTTTCAGGAAAAGCAGGATGCAGCTACCCAGGAAACTGCCAACACAGTTTACTGTCCATGGGTTTAGTCTCAGCACTGTTTTCAGCAAGCAGGGATGTTGGATTTGGAGGGGACATGCTTGTTAGAATTCAACCATTAAGCAAAACCTTGCAGAACTGCCCAAATCCAAGCCACACGTGCATTTACCAAGTCTCACATTCTGGACACTATCGCTAACCTGAAATACTCTCCCGGGAGCAGCGCTCGTGTAATTGAATAAATAGGATTATGTCTCATGCTTCTAACACCTCCAGTTTCTCATTCCTTGAGAAATTCTGAACACACTGCCAAGAACACAACACCTCAGTCATCGTTCCCACTTCTCATCTCTTCTCTCACACATCTGCAGGTTGCCTTGTGTGCTCTCTCATTTTATTACTCAATGTGAAAAGTAGCCCCAAAAAGGGGAGTGGGAAACCTGCATCTGCAAGGAATGGAGGCTTCCAATTTCCCAAGTGTTTAAAGGTCACTGGGGACACTGCAGGTAAGGCACATCCTTTCTCCAGACCTTACTCTTGTCCCCTCACACTCTGAATGAGTCTTTGGAGATGTTTTTCTTGCTCATCATTTTTAAGCTCTCAGCAGGATAAAATGCAATTATATGCTCAATCCTGATTAAAGATTTGCTGGTTGTGGTTTCAGAGGTCTCAAAACAAAACTCATTAGATTAAATGTTCTTCCTGGCTTTGTATGAGAGGGACAAGAAGAACTGACATCTCTAAATGGAGTGGGCTTGCTAGCACAAGCAAGCTAGGGAGATCCTGCTTTAGGAATCAGGAAATCTCATCTCTGTTCCCAGCTGTGCCACTGAAATGCCCTCTAACTGCACAACTCACTGCAGCAGTGGTGCCCCCCTTCCCCTCCCACACGAGTTCAGGCTTGCTGATCTAGACACGGCCTGCTCAAGTTGACTGTCACAGTGTGTTGGTACTTACACTTTACTGAGGCTACTGGTGAAAAACCCCACAAAGTTGCTCTAGGTATCTCCTACAGAGCACCAGTATTTTTAGTGAAGTAATGGCAAGGTGTGCAAAACACAACTGAACTGGGCACAAGGTGCAAAGACTGCTCTCCACATTGCCTCCTTCCAGATCTGCCTGAACCAGGGTCTATTCCAGCACAGACAAATAACATTTCATGCTATTACAGACTTCCAATTTTCCCTGTGATCAAGACACAGAAAATTCAGGGCTGAAACTAATGGTCTGTGAGGCTGAAATAAAAACGCTCTCCTTTCTACCACATACTGATCAACATTCTCACTGATCACCTGGAAATGCCTGGGTCAGCAATCAAGCTCTCAGTGGGTTCAGAGCAACCAGCAGTTGGATTGACATTGCTTTCTAAACCATGCAGAGGTAAGGTTCCCTCTGCCTCCAGTTGACAGGTAAATTTAAGTGACTGCTTTACCATGTAAAATGCCTGCCTCTCAGTTCAAGGTCATTTTTCTTCAATCCACAGTTAGAGGTATATGGCACATTAAGTCCTATAATTCCCCTGTCATGGTGGAAAGGGGGGGAGCTTTTAAGCCTGTGCAGAGCACTCAGGGTTACAGAAATAAATATGGCTTTATATAGCAGCCTTCACATTCAAGATATCTCACAGTGGTTTACAAAGTAATGAGTCAGATAATAGGGCAGCAGCAGCTGTGCAGGTACACACACTAGAAATTAATGCTGAGAAAACAAAAGTCTTAATTTTTTGATTATCTTTATTTGCTCTTCTGCAAAACACAACTGCAGCTTCAGCCCAACTAATGAGCATCAGTGGCTTCTGCAATTTAAAATGCCCAGATTACTTGACATTCCAGTTTGCTTTAATTTTCAGATTAACTCTAGGATTAAGGCTCCCCATTAACTATAATACTGGGCAAGCAAAAACGGAAAAAATGCATGTACCTCCCTGTCTTGGCTGCACTGTAAGGAAGGTCTCCTTGCCGGATCTCTAGTACCACAATTTGCAATTAGTTCAGAACCACACAACTATCTGATTTTCATTCCCCTTTCCCTCCCCCATCATTAGCTGTTATAAGCAGACCCTCAAAGGCTGATTATCAAGTGTTCTGAGGATTCCATGGTTTATTGTGCTGGCACCAGTAAAGTATATATTATAAGTAAAAATATATTTGCCTTTGAAACAAGCTGTATCTTGAGGTCCAACCTGATACACTCAATTTTGTATATATGCTCCTTTCTCAGGTCCCATGGGCAAATGGACTCTCTCATTCCTCTTCTCATCTGAGTCACCTAATCCAGCAGTTACGGATTAAGTTGTTTTGGAAAAATGTGCTGGTTTTACGTAGACACACTTTTCCTGGCTGACTCTGTAATCAGTTAATGAGAATCACACAGAACAACTAGGCTGAAAGGGAACATGGGAGGTCACCTGGGCTGGCTTCCTGCTCAAAGCAGGCTCAATGCCAAAAGTAGACCAAGCTATTACGTTTTTGTCCAGTCAGGTCTTGAAATCCTTCAGTGATAATAAAGAACCCCTCAAAACCTCTCTGAGGAACCTGCTCCAATGCCCAGTTAGGTGGCATTAGCCTCCATTTCTGTGGGCAGAAGGATACCAGATGGGACAGATGCTTTTAGTGAGACTCGAGTGATGTCTGTCTAGTGCTGAGTTCTGAAAGCACCAGAGTCATGCTGGGCTCTCAGAAACCCACATTCCAGTTACTCCTAAAGGCACAGCCTTCAGAACACTCACCCAGAGCTATAACTACCTCCTTTGCTTCTGCTCACACTATTTCTGGAAATCTGGCAAGGGATTTAAATCAACATTACACCATTTTTCTGCCTCAGCTGTTCTGAAACTTTGTGCAGTTCTCATAACTTGTCAAGCAGCTTCGTCAGCACAACTTTGCCGCAGTACTTTTGATGGACACCAGAGACAACCGTAACGTCGTGCAACAAGGTTTTTGTAATTGAATTTGACATGAAATTTCATCTCTAAATTCTGACAGAAGCCGAGTTCCTCTTCCCTGAGCTTCCTGGCAATACTGGCTGGGCAACCAGGACAACTTTTGGATTTGTACCCCTCTTCAAAGGATCCTCTCATTTTTTACGCTTATGCTAAAAGGGAGGGGGGAGAACTCAGAGAGATTTCATTGTTATTGTTTCTTAACTGAAACTAAGTGGCATGGCAGAAGCTGACAGAATGCAACAGTGATGGATGGGTGGATGGAGTGAGTCTTTCACTGCAGTGACTGAGTCCCAAGACTGAGGCAGCTAGAGTTATGAGGGATAAGCACCTTCCCATCAACTCCTGCTTTTATTCCTGGCAGGCTTTCTTGGCACATTCTCATTTTATAAACAGTCCTGGAGCAGCATCTGTATAATGAGCTATGCTCTGTAATAACAAGCATTCTATTTTAGAGTAACAATTAGAATTGCTTGTAGAATAGAAATGCTAAATGAGACATGCAAAAACATATACACAACCTGAAATGTGGGGAGGGAAGAGAATTAACCATTCTCAGCAGGGCAAACAGTACAGGAAAAGCTGTGAAAATTAAAAACACATGACTGACAACTATAGCTTTCCAACATTACCTATTTTTCATCAGAAATATTAGCCAAGTGGAAATGACATGCAAATCCAATCAGTGGTTGAAGAGTTAGGATGCTGCACTGCCAGAGAGCACACACTGCTGTAACTGAAGCAAATGTAGCTGGGCAGTAAAACTTACCAAGATTTCAAGTTATGCATTGGTTTATGTATACACCTTTCTATACAAAGCATCATAAATAATGCAGCTGAACTCCTCAGTAAAAACACACAGTAAGTGCAATATGCATAGTGAGAGCACAGAGCAATTCACAGTATTACGTATTTTCAAAATTCTCTCTGTAACAATAATGCCTCAGTCCACTCCCACAGTATCTCACTGGGGCAAACCTCCACCATCCACCTCTAACTGAAAGTGCATTTTTATTTAATTTTTCTAGCAACAGCTAGGATACAGGATACTTCAGCAGAATTCTGCTGTTTTTACAAATGTATCATGCGCACTGCATTTGCATTGGTTATTACAGCAGCAGTGAAAACACTAATTATTTTAGTGAAGGTAATTATTCTAGCTATTATTTTGGTGAAGTGATTCTTCTAGTGAAGGCAGTGGAAATAGCAGGCTCTTCATGAACAGGTACACTACAGCCCCAGCAAATGAATGCTATTAACTTGCCTAAGGCCACTCAGAAAGTCAGTAGCAATGCTGGACTGAGCAAATGAGACTCTTCTCCTTCCAGTTCTGTCTTTAGCTGAAGCTCCAGATCACTCCATCTCCGTATTAGCTGCTGTAATTACCATGTGCTCTAGTGGAGCTCCTGCTGTTTAGTTTTTCATAGGCTACTTTATTATGCAAGTATATATAGGCTCTTCCTGTTTAAGATGCCTAAATCTCATTTTCTGTGCACTTATAACTTGGCCACAAATTCACATCAAGTTGGAAAGAGAATTTACCACCTGGGATTCCTGTCTTCTGAAGATACTGCTAGTTATTATAACAGATCTATATTCCTGGGTGTCAGCCGCAGGCAAGAAGGAGCTGGAAGCTGCCTAATGGAGTCTTTTTATAGTCCCATGAGAGCTACAGGTGAAAGGACCTAAAGGTGGGGAGGGAGAATCTTGCCTCCAACTGTCAGCTTTTCCCCCCATGTGCTGAGGGAGACTAAACATTCGAGAACTAAAAAGAAGGGTAAAGAAGAGGATGTTGATTCACTATTTCCAAGATAACCGAAGTATCTTAGAAGTGAGTCAGTTTTTCCCTCATTCAGAAGGAACAGTCTGAAATGATTCAGAAACAAAGCTGTCGTCCTAACTCATCTTGCACGTGACCTCTAGCTGTTAAGACAGAGGTAGAAGACAAAGGGAAAATGAGGAGTTCTACAGGCAAACAAATTATAGCAGAGCCAAACAGAGAATGACAAGAACCACCACCTTAGGACTTCACAAAGAGTTTCAGCTTCCATAAATACAGAGCTGAATGGAATTCTCATATCACAACAATTGCTCCTCCTGCCTCCCTGCCCCAGCAGTTGTCTCCCACTGGTCTTTCAGCTTAAACTTCAAAGCTACACGACCTAAAGCTGAAAGACATTCACACCACGAAGTGTCTGTGCTGGGGGTGGGGAGGCGTTAGTGGCATTCAAATACCACAGCTGAAATTTCTTCTCCAGTTTACATTGGTTGTATATCCTCCATGCAGCAGAACTATTTCAAGTCTCCAACTTAAGTCTTCCTGACACAATCTCTCACCTGGGCCATTCACAGCACAGTCTACTCACACAAACTGTGCTTTCCCTTACTCAGCTGCAAGAGCTTTTCTGTTCCACAGATGCCATTTCACCCCTACCAGGAATCCAGCCTGTCTTATCTGTAAATACAGTTTTTGCCTGGATGTCCCTACAGACGAAGCAAGGGACTGGAAATCACAGCTCAGAGCTGCAATGTCGAGGGGTTCTCAGAAGCCAGAGAGCAACAGTTGGACAAACATGGCAGCAATTACCAGGACGCAAAGCTGGAACTGTTCTTCACATTCCTGAGCAGACAGATAACACCAGAGCTGGTCCTGTAACGGTCTCAAATTCCTCTCCCATGATTTTGTGGAATAACTGAACTCCACACAGCAGAGCTGTGAGTCTCAGCAGCACTGCTGTACACAGTTACTGTACAAGGTTTCACTCATATCATTTAGTATTTCTCCCAGAAAAACATTTGTTTCCTTACAGTCTCCCAAGTAAGAATATTGTAGGACAGAATTGTATTATCAAGCTTTTGGGGTTTTAGGGAAGAGAATTAGTGGCAGAGACAGAACAGTACTCCTGGACCTCCAATTCACATTCCAACTGCATCTTCTCATGAGATTTTTCAAAGCCTTCCGTTCCAACCCTAAGCTTGCAATTTATGTTCTACTACATATTCAAATTTAACAGATCCATAAAGATCACAAAAAAGTTTTCACCTGTAGAGCACAGCTCAGCAGGCCAGGGAGGAACTCATGCACGTGTCCACCCGCTCTGAACAAATAAGAACATGGAACATAAGAATCAGAGAAGATTATGACAAAAGGCAGAGGATTCCAGAACAATTAGCAGACAGCTATGGAAAGAGTGTGTACACAAGAAAGGAAAAATCCACAGGTTCCTGTTCTGAATTCCTTGAAAATACTGGGGAAAAGAATGGGAATTTAAAGGTACCAGACTAGGGAAGGTTTGTCAAGGCCAGGTTCCATATGGGAATTTTCCTATTCAAGGCAATAAATTTTCTCTGACTCAAAGCACTGGAAGACAGATGAGAAATCTTTCACTGCTTTGTAAATTATGAAAAACACATGGGACCAAAATGAATACTCAGCTTAGTAAAGCAACAGAAATAAGAGATACTTAATAATTCTGATAGGAATTCTCAACAACGTGCATGAAATACTCAGAAGATGTTAATGCAAGAACATGTGACTTGCTCTCACAGAGGAGATCTTCCCAGTCCCTGAATTTCCACCAGCAGGCACAGGAGGGGTGTGGATGGGGCCATTAATCAATCAGTTCTACTCACTTATTCACAATACAACAATCAAAATTAATGATGGAAGGGAGCTGGAAAGGGCAGGTGAGTGCTTGAGCCAACTTGTAAAGATTTAAAGAAAGCAAATTAAAGCAGCAGTGAAATGCGAACTGCAGCCAATCTTAATTACAAACTAAAGCCAGACTAAAGTGAAGTTTCTCTCTCCTTCCACTACATGTTGCCTTTAGCTGAAGACAAATTGCTAGCACTTCTGTAATCTACTAAGTTAAAGTCATTACCCTGACAGTGCCAGGAAGTCTAATTTCCTGGAGCAGTAATACAAAGATTTATAAAGGAATTTAAACACACACCTTCTGGAATAGAAAATCTATCATCAGCATGAGGCTACATGGAAAGTGACTGAGGATTTCAGATAATGGAGAAGAAGAAATTCACCTGCTGACAAGTTCATCCAAAATCTCATTCCCTGCCTACATAGGCTGCTGGCCAGGGTTAGTGTACACACAAAGCTGAGCTTTCAAATAAATTCAGCTTTTCTGTGACGTCCCCACTGCAACAGAATAGGCTTCTTCAATTACAAGCATTTTAACACTAGTTCAGTATTTCAGCATAACTCTCTCCTAAACTTATGTTCCCATTACATGGAACTAAACTTAAGTAATCAAAACAGAAAAGAGAAATTAATCACCACTTTAGTAACTGCTTTAAAGGAGAAAATGAGCTAGCTCATCCACCTGGCTGAAATGTAGCTGCACGTCTTGTTATGGCTGAAGACTTTCAGCTCCCTAATGAGACAAACTGAAATGAGAGCTGAACTTCAACACCCAAAGCTCCTTAGAGCAGCTACTGTTCTGCCCTCAGAGGGATGTGCACATAAACAACAAGCCATGAGATTTGCTTAAAACAGACAGCACAGAGGTCTGGATTTAATTAGGAATAACCTAATGTTGATTCCATATAAAAAACTGTTCTGTTCTTCTGGACCTTCTCCTCCCATACTCCAGCACTGAGGAGCAGAGGTGGACAGTCCAACACCTCCACACAAGAGGATTAAACGTTACAACTCCTGTAACATCTCTGGGGGGCTGACACACATCAATCCTGATTCTGCTCAGGAAACCTTCCTGCAGAGGTACTGCCATCTGAGACACTGCCTTCCCCCGCACAGATATGATTAATCCTGATCTTCCCCCAGTGCCTGAGCCTCCTGCCACTATTCCTGCTCAGAAATAGGGACTCTGTGAACAAAGCACAGGGGTTGTACTACGCTATGTATTTAATGTGTACACAGGAGAAATCAGCGCTGTGGTAGCGCAGAAGAGAACACGCTGCAGAGGAGGCAGCCAGCACCACTATCACTGACCTACTTTAGACTGGGGAAGGGATTTCAGCAATACTTTCCCCCCCCATCCCCCCCCAAAAGCAGCAATTTTTGAAAGTCCTAAATTTAGCAAGGTTCTGAGGACAGCACTCATAATTTCTTGTCAGTGCTGTTCCCTTCTCTATGCAAGCTCATATCACTTTCTCCCGAAATTTATCCTCCCTCTCTCTTTGACTGTCAGGAAAAAAAAATATGCTCCTTTCAACAAAGAGGAAACAAGAAGCTTCTCTTTCACAATCTTTCCTCACGAGGACAGCATTACTCTGGACACTGCCAGGGCATATACGTTTATTTTTTAGTATCAGATGAGACAGCTTCTGAAAGCACTGCAAGTTCTCCCATCTGACATTATCCAGTTTACCACAGATAACAACCCTGAACTGGAAGCTTTCCCCTGCCAGAATGCCTAGCACATAAAATTATTAAAGGCTTAGAAATGGTTTCAGGGCTGCTCAAATGATGTGCTGCAGCAAAACCTGATTCCCATTAAAAAACCAGCAGCCATCAGGAAGAGACTCTAGTTCATCACTCTGAAAAAGAGAACTGCCTTCCTTCATTCATTCCTCTCCAGAACAAATAAATTCCGGGGGGGGAAGAAGCAAAATACTAGCATTTAAACTAGGTTACAACTCACAGGAGCCTTTGGGTTGTGCAGGATACGAAGACTTTCCTAAGACGTTGCACCAGGAGGACAGGTGTTCTGAAGAAGGCCTGAGAAAGCTCTGCATCCTGCACAGGCATTACCCAGTCCCCACCCACAATCTACAGAAGTTTCTGGTTTTATGATGTTTGGCTCCAGGACAGGCAGAGATTCCTACCATGAAAGTAATTTGGAGTCAAAATGAAGTTTCCAGAGCTGACAGAAGATAGGTCTGAATTAGTTTGCTGCTGCTAGTTCATGGTTTCTCAAGTGATCTTAGCACACTCTCAATTAAGCTCAGTGGTCGTACCTAAGAGTCTCTTGTAGGGAAACCATGATGTCAAGTTCTTGATACCACATCTTTAGATCCACCAGATAAGCTCCACGGATGCTGACTACAACATTACAGGAAACTTAAAAACACTACATCCCAGTATTTGTTAACTACCACAATGTTCACTTGCTGCATTGCATGAACAAATCTTATTACTGCAGTTTCATTTGCTCACAAAGATTCCAGCTGAAAACTCACTTTAATATGGCTTTAATAATACATGAAAGAGATTAATCTATAATTGTTGATTTTTGAAATAGCACTTCATCATGTCACTCAATCTGAGTGCTTTTGATCATTAAAACTTGCATGATTTCTCCATCTTGGTAACGAGGTTCTGCCTCAGCTGAGAGCTGATCTCATCAGAGCCAATTATACTCTACAGCAGAGATCTGACCAGGGCTCTTAAGGGTTTTAAAACTGAAATTTTATTTTCTTTATTTTACCGAACAATTCAAAGTTCAAGCAACCTTGTTAGAACCTTTAGTATCCAGGAATTCTCAAGTAAATGAGATGCTTGGCAGGAAACTACTGGTAAAAAAGTGAACAAAAATGCACCACTGTCTTGGCTGTTTTACTCCCAGCACACAAGTCAATAGTTACTTATGCCTTTTTTCATGTCAAAGGGCTTCTTTTAAAATGCTGTGGGATTAATCTCCTGACCTTATCTAGCATGAGATTATGTAATCTATTTGACTTTGATTAAATGGGGGCATCTCAAAATTATCAAACAACCTCTTCAAGAGTGTGAGATTTCTAGCAATTGAATATGATAACAAGCTGTGTAAGCTCAGAGACAGATACATCTCCCACCAGATCTGCACATCACTTCTACCATTAACAGAGCCACATGAAAGATTTTTATCTTACTTTAAAGAAAGCTATGCAAGATATATTTCCTTGCAGAAATTCTTGATTTCTATCTTTTCCCTTTAGTGGCACCTACATTCCAATCACATTTAGAAAGGAATGCAAACGCTGAAGCCTTTGCTGTATTTTGCATTCCTTTCTTTCCCTGCATCCTAAAGGTGTCTCCTTGCTCTGCACTGTAATCAACTCCCAGCCTGAACTGATGGCAGCCAGTGAAGGTTGGTTAGAAGTTTCCTGCAGCTCTCTAAATAGGAGGGTGCTGCAGCTTTTAAGAGCTACATTAGTATCTTGCATTATTTCACAAGATACAGCAGATCTTGTGCAATAATGCACTAAATGAAAAATCAGTGTTTAGACACGAGACTAGAAACTGCATCCACTATAAGTGGTATCTGTAAATAGATTAGATTCATCTACGTATTAGGATTAGTTTGCAAATCACCAATCAGAGCTTCACAGTGAATCTGAGTGCAGCACTATGTATGATTATTACACCATTACTGACTATCAGCACACCTCTAAGGATCTCAGACACAGCCTCTGCTGTTGCTCTCAGTTAGCAGCATGGAAATAGAAGCACAAATAAGTGGACTGGACCAAGGTCACCAAAAGAGCCTAATTCAGGTATTCCAAGTCCACGGATCTCTCCACTGAGACACACTGTCTCTTTATACTCCCCAAAATTCTCTAAGTGATGTGGGAAGAGTTTAAAATTTTTCTTCTGAGGAATACTCAGGTAGGTCTGGGTATTCACAGCTCATTAAGGTGAGGCTGACAGGGTGGCACCGCAGCAGTTGCCATGACAATGGCTGGATCTTTGCAGAGGCATTGCACACACTTCACATCAAAACCTGTGCAAGTCTCAAAACACCCAGTGCTCTAAGAATTCTGACAAAATCCCAAATCACCTCCTAATCTCCAATTAAAAAAAGCACCATGCATGCAAGAAGGGAATGCAGATTGTGAAAGATTCCACCTCTGCCAGAACTGAAATACAAAAGCAAAATGCAGAAGAATTTTTCTGTGAACCTCCCAGATTTTGGAAAACTACAAGTACTTCTCACTACAGACAGGGACAAACACCGTGTTCAGGGGAAGACTGACTATCAGTAAAGGGAAAAAACCTCAACCCCTGCTGTCATTCAATTCCTCTGAAGAATGACAGAGATGCCAGGGAAGGGAAAGGGTTAGTGCTAAGTACCCTCACCCAGTGCACTTCACAACTCCTTGCAGTCACGTCTGCTGCAGGTGGGTTGCAAATGGAGCTGCAGAGCAGGAGAGCTTGCACTCACCCTTCTCTGGAGTTACAATCACCTAACACCAAATCAGATAGGCTTCTACAAGATTCCACCAATTCAGCAGTTTTATATAAAAAGTCGTATCCAGTACTCAACACTAGATAACAGCATGCACAGATATATCCATTAATTCAATTAAGTGACTACAAAAGAAAGAGATCAGCCTGATATGTTCATGTCTCAAGTCCCTTTAAGAGCCTCCAGCTCCCAAGCTACTTGTTATTTCCAAAAGCACAAACATTAGCATTACCTTTTGCTGCTTCAGACCGCTTAGGCAAATCAAGTGTATCAAAATTCCTGTCCAAATCTCCATTCTTCTTTCCTGTGCAAAAAAGAAGACAACAGATGGAAAAGACTGTCAGTATACTGACAGGTAAATTGCTGTCATGTGCATCTACAGGACGGGAGAAGATACAGACCCAGAATATAAATCACAGACTGCTACCCTTAACTGTACGTATCTGACTCGCAGTCCAGCTGCACACTTGTGGTTTTAGCACGAGAACTTAGGGACAAACACCCGTGCTGCTTTCAGGCTGATCTGCAAACATGCTTAGCACTAGCGTTTCAGAGAGTCTTAAGAGTGCTTTAAACCTTGGAAAATTGTGCCATTTCCCTTCTTGGCAAAGCTGTGCCCCGCCCTCAGAAACCCAGTGTTTACTTGTTTTCACAAAAGAATTTTGACCTGAAGCTTAGCAGAAGCAAAAACTCAGCAGCAGAGCAAAAAAACAACAGCCTTGCTTTGTAGCCTCTATTCTCAACGCCACCAACCAGGCAGGAAGACCTAGATTTAATGTATTGTACAGACAGCAGCCAACAGCTTAACCTTGAACTGCCCTTCAATCAACAAAGCGTCATTTTTACTATTTATTAGAAGCTAATGGAAATAATTCCATACTTTTGTTAAGAAACAGTGTCAAACCATTACATCAGTTTTAATTTATACAATCCTTTACAGAAAGCAGAACAAAAGCTGCACTTTTAATTTTAGCTAGGTTGAGAATTCAAGGTTATGTAAACACATGGGGAGTTTCCATGCCCCCAAGGAGACACACTGCCTTCGGTGAGCCCGCATGGATGCTGTGGGATAAGCAGGAACCTTGCCATCAGAGGAATACTGGCAGCAGAGAGAGGGATTTGAAAGGCAGTGCAAGAATCTGCATGGCTTCTGAGGACAGCAGCATGCAATTTAGCTTTCCCCAATTATTTTGAGGGGGGAAAATCAAGTTATTTAGTCCCTCTCCCTCCAGAGCAGGGAAGGCAGGTACGACGGGATGAATTCAGACAACGCAATTTAAGCTGCCAGAAGTGGCTTCTGCACAGGGACTAGCAGGCTGTAAATGGAGGTTTTACGAAAGGGCTGAAAGCTCCACCAGTCAGGCTGCTTAAAAGCAAACAGGAAAATGGTCCTTGAAAATGCAATGAGGAGATCAGTGTGAGTCTTGACTGGCAACAGGTCACGAGATGGGAAAGGCCAGTCCCTGCCTCGTTATAGCAGGGGGTGGGTACGTGCACAGCGAATTCAATGGGTCACTCTACCTTTCCTCTTGACAAAAGGATAAAAATACTCAGTACTGTACAGAGAAGAATCAGAGCTTTTAAATACCATTATGAATATTTAGAAATAACATCAAGAGGGAAACCTCCCCTCAAGGTAGTACTCCATCCTCTCCTTTTCTTTGGGAGGGGATGGAATCACACACTTTTGAAATGCCAACACAGAATACCAGCCAACTTCAACTGCTGTGCAAAACAAAGCATGCACCTAGAAGTTCTGCTTATCTGAAGTAATTTCCTTAATTGAAGTATGTAAAAGCCTATCTAAGCTTCCAAAAGGTCATGCAGCCAGGTATCACAGCACTCCTTGAAAGGTATCTTTTCTAAAGGAAGGGACAGGAAATCAGCAGCACTTTGCACCCTTCCATCCATTTTTTGCTCCATGAAAGGAGAAACACATTGCTTGGGCAATCAAATACCAGAAAGGAAAAGTGCTGTATATCACCAAAGGACATTGCATTTCGTAATGGCAGCTGAACCCAGTTACTGGCTGCAAACAGCAGCACTGACAGGAAAAAGCAGGGCAGAGGGAATTTAAAAAAACAAAAAAAAAAGGCATTCAAGGAAGGAAGTCAGTGTTTAGGAAAGATTACAGACTTAAGGCAGACCAATAAATGTGACTCCATCTTATCTACAAGCAGGACAAACTGTTTTTTCACATGACCCCAAATTTCATGTCTCTGCCATTAGATAGTTTAAACCTCAGAACATGTTCTCAGAGCCAGACCTTACTTGACACAACTACCCATTTCCAAAGTTCTCTCTGTAATTTAAAGGTTGGTTTGGCACTTCTATTAGCCCTGCAGAACTGAGATGGCACAGTAGGAGCTCCCTTCTTCCCAGTGGCAGTGTTTAGTACGCACTGTGTCTGTGCACAACTTGTTAAGGAGGAATTGTCCAGGAATGCAGTGCTGGCTGCTACTTTTGATCTGGGAATGCCAAAGCAGCTGCCTGTTTACTAACCCATCTTTCATAAAGACAGCACCCTCCACCTGTGCTCTGGGCTCTTCAGTTGTGTCTCTCCCTTTCTGGGCCAGACAGCAAGCACTGGCTGGTTTGGAGGAGCCTCTGCTGGTTTGTCTCAGCCCTCTGAGAGACTCCCCCCTCGCAGGCCAAGGCCCATCTGCTCAGAGCAGAAGCTGCCAGCTGCTCACCAATGCAGCGGTTCAGAACATGGAGCTCTGACCAAGGGGATTTCAACTCTACACATTACTTGCTTCATCAAATGGATTTGGTTTGGGAATACCCCAAGCACCTACGTTTTCCAGGGCTTTCCTATAGAGACAAGGTAAGCAAGCTGCAACAAGACTCCAAAACAAACCCACCCAGAAAGCAAAGGTTTCAATCCGAGGCCCAGCAGCTATTTTTCCCCATTTGATTTTCACAAATATTGGTTTGGAGCTTCTAAAAAGGTGACCAAATCTAGTAATTCAAGAGTCTACTGATTACAACCCCCTCAGCCATCCCCATGCCTGCCTGATAACATGAAAAAACCAGTGTCACTGCCAGATTCTGTAGCTCTGAACACCCTGCTCTGTCCCTCGACCCCGTGCATTTGTTCACAACAGGGATGAGAACACACGCACAACCCACGTGGCTGGGATTTCTATGGAGCACTCCACTGCCACTTCCTGGATCTTCACAATCAGGTTGTGCACCACAGGGATGCTGAAACCACAGCACAAACCACACTTGCAGCAGGAGGGAAGTTTAAGATCCTGTTTCTGTACATTTCTATTTCCACCCATCTCCAGGTTCTCCAGCCTGAGGTGTGTGAGAGAAAAGCCAATGCTGTTGGAGCAGAAGCACAGCCCTAAACCTTGCCAAGAAACAGTTTTGAACACGCCTGCTGACAGGCCTGTTACGAGACCTGGCTGTAGGATTGGCACAGCACTCTGGTTTGGGAAAACTGCCTGACATGAGACTTGCTTGTGCAAGATGCAATTTACAGTCTCTGAAACAGTAGGATTAAAATTCTTCCCCTCTCCCCCCTTGCTACTTTTCATTATGTAAGAAACAACCAAAACATGACCTTCAGCATTTTCCATCTGTCAGAAACTCTGCACAGACTCTAAGTGTGACCCAGTGTTATTAACCACTAATGTTGTTGTTGATCTTCCTCAAATGTCGTTTTGCTTTACCAGATAATCAAACCATGGTGCAGCCAGACCATTTCTGCTGAAGGATTAATTCCCAAAAGCTTTCTTTCTGGTTGAGATAAAAGTTTCAAGGAAAGTACTTCTTCATAACAACCCCACCTTATCCTCCCTGGTGCTCATTAATACAGCCACTGAACTGGCCACACAGGAGTGACAGAAATCAAGGGCTGAGCTCTGGCCTGCCAACAAGTCCATCCTCCACAGCCTCACCACTCATAGTCCAAAATCAGTATCCTGCAGAACACTACCCAGCAGCATTTGTTGAGTGGAGCAATTAGATTTTGTTTGGTTGGTTTTTTCCCCTCCCCAACATTTCTTCCTTGGCTCAACCCTCCAGAACCCATGATCTGAAGCAAGTGTCACAACCTGAAAATGCCCCTGCCTTCACCCCCAAATCAGTCTCAGTAACAAGAGTCTCCCAGGCACCCACAGCTTATCAACTTCCCAGCTGAGGGAAGCTTTAGCCTCAGACTTGTGTATTCCAGGTGCACTTCCACTTACTGTGCTGGGATGAGAAAGTGAAGCCTATCCCCCAAGACAGGTACTGGGAGTAGCTTCATCCAGCTCCTCTGCGTGCCAGTAACAGCAGCCCAGGCACGTGCCCAAGCAGAGGAAGCGCCAAGGAGCCCTCAGAATACACATCCAAGCTGCTGCAGCTCACGGCTACTTCCATCCCCCAGAGCAGCCAGCAGAGCCTTCCACGCGACAGGGCTGGTGAGACAACTCTCCCACTTGGGTGCTCCTGCTCTCCTGGGGTTAGCAGGCCAGCTGCACAGCAATTCCCCTACTGCACTTACACCAGGAATGAATAAATCCTTGGTTTTTCCATTCTTGGGTGTGGAAAGACCAAACTGCAAAAGCTCTCTCAAAGGATTTTTCCACGCTGCTGAAATGAACAGGAGGATGTGCTGGGGGAGCAGAGACCCTGAACAAGGCCCTGATCTCAGCTCTTAGCCTTGCATGAGAAAGCCGAACAAAGCACATTATGGTGATGATGAAAAGAAAGTATTGCAGACTCACCTTGATTGAACCACTCCTCTAATTACCAGAAAAGCAGCAAAAGAAAAACAAAAATTTACAGGATGAAGAAAATACAAAGGAACAGTCACAAAGAGGCAGAATTTCACAGAACAGGTTCAAAACCTGAGTAATACAAGACTACAGAAGTTTTATCAATTAAAAAAATCAACCCAAACCAAGGTATTGCACTTTCTCCCTTTCGTTCCTGCTGAAAACCCCCAATCTTTCTTTGCACAGCTTTTTTTTTCCTTTTCTTTCTCTTTCCTTTCAATGGAAAGGTGCTCACAGAATTGAGGGGACAGAAGGATGTCTAGCCCTTTGCAGAGGTGTTTGAAATGCTGTGATCAATGACCATGAAATAAAATAAAATAAACATGGAAACACTGCGAGATTAAGTGAACAAGAGAGGAGAGAATCGATCGATTTTGAAGTTCTAGACTGAGAAAATTAAGGTAGGTTCAGACCAGTATCCACATAAATTTAACAGGAAAACAAGGGAGCTTCTCTTTATGATTTTAAAAGCACATTTATGAATGGATTTTAACATCTATTTTTTAAGGACAACACTCATCTGAGAGCCTCTATTCTTTTGATCGACATCCTACAAGCTGTGAGCTCAGCATTATCACCAGTTGATTTCTCTAAGGAATAGCAGACTTTCAAAAGAGCACTGTGAAAACCATTAAAATATATTGTCATTTCCTGCTGAACACACAGAGCCAAACCAAAGCTGTCACTGAGTGCCTGCACTGCTTGCTGCAATCCACAGGCTCCTCTTCAGCGTCAGAAGATTTTGAGACCAATTTGTCCAAAAGACATGACGTGGTGCTTGAGCTGATGACCAGAGAGCACCCGGGTGCACAGCCCCAGGACAGGTATCTCCAGGTGGGCCCAGGCAGAGCCCTGG
This sequence comes from Machaerirhynchus nigripectus, assembly GCA_013397975.1. NCBI lineage: Eukaryota > Metazoa > Chordata > Aves > Passeriformes > Dicruridae > Machaerirhynchus > Machaerirhynchus nigripectus. Next base: position 610,256 of record VZRQ01002109.1, read on the forward strand.
CGTGGGACCCCACCTGGGAGCGCTCCCTGGCCACGGCCACCCGGGGGATGAGGACAGGTCTCCCTCAGCACAAGGGCTCCCACAGGGCACTCTGAGCTTCTGTGTCCAAACGTGTTTCCACTGACTGTGTTGCTCTCAAGCAAAGCAACAACAGGGACTGCAAGTGGCAGGGAACAGGCTCGAGTCAGCACATGTACCAGGCTTCCAAAGGGTATCACACTGCAGGTTCAGCCACACCCTGTGAGAACAGGCTGGCCAGGCAGGCAGAATCATTTCTTTAATTTTCCCCTCAGTCGTAAGAAGATTCCCATAATTTTTTTTTTAAACAGTTCAAATCTAGTTGATGACAGACTAGTCTGCAAAAGCAAGTTCACACTGTGATGACTTCCCTAACACATATGGAAACACATAATATTTTAGTAACTTGTACAGGTCAGATCAAAGAGTAATGTGCAGCACACATTTCATCAAGTTGAAACAACTCCCTATCAGCTCTTTAGGGGCAAAACCCTTCCTTGTACCTGGCTATAAATAATCAGCCAGGATGCGTGTACACATGAATGAGGAGAATGAAGCCTAGACAGAAAATGGAATTAATTATCTCTGAATTAATCTAGAATAGTCATTTCTCTTAGAAAGGAAAGAAAACAGAATTCAGTCTACAATAGTAATTTCTCTAAAACAACAAAGAAAACTGATATAATTTGAGTGTCTCTTTGTAAAGGAAACATGGAAGGGGGGTTACTGAGAGTATTAATCCTCTCTTATAATGAAACTCATTTGCAACACTCATGCCCCAGAGGAGAGAACAGGTCTAAAAGTGACTGACAATTAAAAGCTATAAAATCGTGTTTGCAATTTAAATTACAAGTGAACTAGTGACTGAATTGGGAAGTTGTACGTTTTGGTTGAGTGGGAGGGGAGGCTTTTCGTTTGTTTTCAAGTATGAGAGTCTGGAGGCATGGAAGATGTACAGCCAGGAGTGCCATGCAGGGGAATGGATGGATGGATGGATCCATGCTGGCCTGGCTTCCCGAGGAGGGCACACAGGCTACACAGCCAGGCAAGGGGACTGAGCAGAGATTCGACAGATGCAGCAACACAGCAACGCAGAGGAGAGACAGAGCACATCCACCTTTTTCCAACAACAGTGTCATCTGTCAGCATGCAGCACTCCTGCTTAAAGCCAAACAAAATTACAGCAATAGTGGGAAAAAGAATCCCAAATATCTAACAGTGATGCAGCAAGAGAGATAAACACATGCCAGGACACTGCAAACACTCCACAAACTGCATCATCCTGAACAAGCACGATGAACGTGCTTGCAAGAGCAGAACTGCACAGCAACATTTACCCCCAAATCCACGTCCAGTTCTGAGCTTTTTGCAACACATACCTTTAGCTTTTTTTCCACCAAAACAACCAGCATCATCTTTCTTCTTCTTCTGAGAGCCTCCTGTGCCTGTAGTCTGACCAGCATCTAGTTCTTGGTACTTATCAGCTCCAGGGACCTCTTTGTGGACATGATAGGAAAGGTTCCGCATGATGCACACACAGTTCTCCACAGACTGTTACAGAGAAATTTATGTTACAAGAGGTACTGCACCCTCTTACCTGCAAACCACTGTATTGTACAGAGGAGGGCTCAGGGAAATCCAAAAAAGAAGGCCACCCGTCCCAGGAAAACCACGTAGTTCTCAAGGAAGATTTAGTCAAGACCCTTAAATTAAAGTTCATTCTTCTTCTAAACCCAGTTTTATTTTTCTGAAAGTGAAGCACTTCATAAATAGTATCCATTCAAAATGAAAACGCTCTAATCAAAAATCCCACTTGATCTTACATAAAGAATACAATTCACCAAAAGATCAAACACACAGCAGAAAATGATCATATAAGGATCTTATTTTAATCCAAGTCTCTCTCTCGTTCTTCCAACGTTTACAATCTCCACGGGGCCCATTTTATTAAATTTTCTCTGGGTCAAAACCTAGGCCTTGTGAGGATTTCAATGAGAACACACGTTGTCCTGTAGTAATAGCTAATCCACAGCACATCGGGTTCTGACAAGAGCAATGCTCTGTAGGTTGCAATGGAAACCACCAGGTGGTTACAAAATCCACTTCCAGAATTACCTGATTAAGTAACAGGGCTTTGTAACTCCCTTGTACAGGCCATCACATGGTGGGACTCAAAAAGAATAAAATAACGATGCTTTACAAGCCTTCTGGTGATAGAAAGAAATAGTATGCTCTTTTTTAAACAGGTTAAAGTTATGATATTCCTCATGCATATAAATACACTTTGAAGTGCCATGGGATGAGATGATGATAAAAACAGATTAATAGATCTGCACCAAAAAGGAAAAAAAAAAGCCACAGTTAAAGTGCTGCAGGTCTGAAGACATTTCTTAATGTGTAAGCACGTCAGTCTTTAGAGATGGCGCTGAATAAAGTCTTTAAAATGGGAACTGACTCCTTTGCTGCTTTGTGCAAATGGGACTCAATTCTGATTTGGAGACTGCACTCATAAATGCCAATTAAGTAATGCAGAACAATAGCAATAATGTCACTGGCAATAAAGGACTACTCTCCCCACTTCTCTCAGCCACCAGCCTTCGCTCCCCTCGTCAGCCACAGAGAGAAACACAGCAGCATCCTGCTGATACCCCGTCAGCAGTACCACGGATACCAGAGATGAGAGGAAGACAATTACTCTATTTTCTGTGGCAAGCATAATCCTCTTTTGATACCAGGAAACAGAAGCTGGATCCCAGTGCAACACTTCAGCATAAATTAATGGAAACATCCACCATGTTTTAATACTCAAGTTCACCTTATTGTCCGTGTCCTTCTTGCCAACTGCAGACTGCAAAGCATGAAGGAGGGCATCCACCAAGCCATCACACTCTCTTAGTCTTCTGCGTGCTTCTGCTCCATCTGAACTTACATTCCTGACAGGAGAGAGTTGAAAGAAAGTTTAGCCCTGTAACCTTCACTATAAAGTTGAAGGTGCATTGATTTATACTACAATTATTAAGAACTCATCACCTTGGATGAACAATTCGGAGGCCAAGTAGACTGACAAACCCACTGAATCTCAGTAAAATATGGGCAATGCACATCTGCAACTCTCTGAGCATGAACAAAAAGGGGAACACAATCCCAGAGGTGTCTACAAACACATTCTGCTTTGCTGGCAAGCCCAGGGACTCACCTAAAACCCGGCTGAAGTCTGCAGAACAAACAATATGCAAACCAAAAATTTAATTTCAAAACCAACAGTTCTAAACGGGAAGACACTTTCACCTTCTTAGGAAAAACATGCATAGTCACAAGATTGCTCAGCAGTATCATGGCCACAGAAATTGAAAAAGCTGCGTGCAGCAGATTCAGCACAAAGCCTGGATGAGTCACCTTTAGTAAGAGAAGGACGACAGTTTACATTGTCCTTCGAATTTCTCTAAACACTGCACAGGTAGAATGGCACAGGTAGAAGTAGCAAGACAGAGTGAAAGGCTACCTGGAGTTGTCAGAGGTTACACTTATCAGTGACTGCAGAAACCTGTCAGAGGGGACCTTTGAACTTGGCCTCACTCATCCAGCAAGCACAAACTGATACTCTAGCCTTGCATAAGCATCAACCTGCCATTACCCAATAAATAAATAAAATTCAAGTCAATTTTCCAAATGCTGCGTTCTCCCCCTCCAACCTTTTTCTTTAGGGGGAAAATGAAGTGACAAAATAATTCTTAATAGTGCTCACTGACCAAACCTATATGGAAGGTCTTCCCAGAGTTGAAACACAGTAATTTCAATGATAACACAGACAACCTTTCAGCTTTCAGGTCTTTGAATCACACAAAGCCGTGTAAGGTTACCTCTTAAAAACTCAGGACACCATCATTACCCTCTGCTATCAGCATCATACAGCCACTTTTTGCTTTTAACTAGAGGGACTGCCAATCTCCAAGTAATTAACAAAGCAATCACAGTCCCCTCCTGTGTCCCGGTCATCTAGGCAGGCTGCTTGTTAATTGGAATGCTAGGAAAACCCACATTTTCTCAGAGACCTCTCAAAGTCTGAAGACACTTAATTGTGAGCTGGTTGCTATAACAGCACTAACTTTCAATTAAGAACACAAATGAAATGCACAGATAAATGTATCCTTTCCTCAAATCCTCACACAGTCTCACCTCTAGCAACGGATGACAGGAGGAAGGTAAAGTGGATATCAAGATGATTCCACAGGATAGATGGAAGAGAATTCTACATGCTGTTTTCCCATCTCCACCTGTGCTAATCCTTGTATCAAAAACACAAATGTGAATTTTAATGCCACGTCCTTATGAAATCGAAATTAGAGTTCAAATTCTGTGAGATACCTTTCAGGAGCTGTAACAATAAATGATAGCAGCTCCACCTTCAAGCACATCTATTAATGCGGAACACTACTTATTAAGCTTCAGGGTGACAGAAATGCACTATAAATGGTCTTATCTGGAGCTGTGTATCACATTTTTTATTCCCTCATTAAGTCTTAGAGTGTTAGAATTCATAAGCAACGCTTGCAGACTAAAGGCAAAACAGCTCAACCTTCACACCTTGCTTGCCCTATGACCCATTCAGAAGAGACTTTTCTGTGGTTCATTTGTGCTACCACACTTGCACATTTGTTTCACTGCTTTGGTTATGAACAGCATCACAGTATTGTGCATCCTGCTTTCTTACTTCTTGATCTGTAGTGGGGTTAATATCAAGGTAAACATTGAAAAGATTATGATTGAAAAAAAAGTATTATAAAATTTTATCAGCAAGAGTGTGGCCTGATGATATCACTTACTGTCTCTTCAACTACAGAAAAATTTACTGAAAATTAATGCCTCGAGAAAAAATCTCCTCATATATCACACACAAATAAGCATGAAAACCCTGCAAGATCAAGTTAATAGCTAATTAATGCTACGACTAAGTTATCCAGACATCAAACTCTGCAGTTTTAATGTTTTAACTAGCACATCACAAAATGTATCCTTATGAGCATCTCCTGCAGAAACATCTGCTCTATAAACACCCAACCCCTGGGATTTTTTTAGTCCTCCCTCCCTGGGTAATGAGCGACCAGCAGCCCATGGGATTTACCTACCATGGAAGAACAAACCCCATTTCCTTGTCTGTGACTATAACCCAGACCTACGGGAGAGCTCAGCTCCCATTCTTGTCCCAGCGGTCCAGGCAGATCTCAGACAGACGAAGCCCAGGCAGATCAGCACCTGATCACGAGTCTGCTCTTCCTGCTGCTCCAGCACTGCAGAAGGCAGCAAAGATCTCCCAATCCCCATGGAAATATCTGCATTTCAGATCCATGCACAAGTATGCCAGACATCTCTAAGCTCTGAACAAAGGTGGGTCCTATGAAAACGATGACGGTACGCTTTGACTAAGTTCTTATCTGGCAATCCCATGAGAAGTGCTGCCAGGGTTGGTTTCCAACCCTGATCCAGATCACCTTCATGATCTACAGCCACCTTCACAAGTCCCTGCAACCCAGGAAAATACCAGATTGCATTTCTGCCATGGGATTAAGACTCTCTACTATCCACCTCTTCAAAAAGCATCCCCTGGTAGTCACTGATCAAATTCATTCTGGGTCTTCAAGAGGGGCTGGAGCATGAAACCAAAGGGATGAGATGGACAGGAGAGCTACTGCTGGCACTGGTCATTAAAAAGGACAGAAACTGTCATGGAATAATCAACCTGATAGTGCACTTCACTGACAGGTGCCAGGAAAAATCTCCATCTGTTTCACATCTGCACTGGGATTGTTCTTGCTGCATCCTACATCTATTACACGTGATGCAATGAAAGATGTAACCAAACCATGTTCCAAAGGAAGCTTTCAAAGCAAGGCTTCTGAACACCCATCTCCCAAGAGTGATGGAAATCAACAAACAGATGACTGATTCCAGCAGTTAACGGAGGATTTGCAGTCCCCTTACACAGGGCAACAGTCCACAAAAGGAATGCACAGCCTCACCCCGGCCAGGAACTTCCAGAAACTCACTCAATGGAGGTATGTAACATATGGCATCCAGACCCAGACACAGTAGAGAGCTTTGCTTTTCAATGAACTTTTCTACTCATTAGACAAGTATTGTTTTACACCAGAAGTGATTCTTCAGTGGATGGAGCGTTTCACACAAGACACCAAATAGGAAAGCAGCTGACACCTCCAGCTGAGGTGCTACTAACTCTGTTACTCAGGAGACAGGCTGCCATGCAAGAACAGGAATGGCCTCAAGACTTTGGAATTAAACAAATGATCTCACTGACATGCTTGCTGGGGCAAATTTGTATCAAGAACCTCTGTAGATCTAAGTCAAAGCTACTTACTGAAGTTTGAATGACTCCACAGGGCTTTTGAGGCACTGATGACAGGCAAATATCCTGCTACAAATGAAAATAAAGTTGACTGCCCATTCAGAAGGGTGGGAATGGTGAGGGGCAACTACCCGAAGTATTTTTTATACAAAGCAGTGACAAATGAGACCTGCCACTCATCCCCAGTGTTCTGTACAGTCTGCTTCCCTTGCCTTGTCTCTTCGCCCCCAGAAAGGCCTCTGCTGCTTTCCCTGACTATCCTGCTTTTCAATACTTTTCCAAGAGTCTATTACATGAAAAATGTATTTTAAAAACGGAAGTGTCTTTCTAATGTCACACTGCAAAGGGTAATAGAAACCTTCAGTGTGCTTTCTGTAAATATACACAACACAGTCTGATGAACAATTCTAGAAGCAAAACAAGGAATTACTGCCCATGTGAGTCAAAGTATAAAGGAAGGAAACCAACTGGATGAATGATTTTATGTAAAACAATAAAGCACAAATCTCATTCCAGAGATTTTAAATCTCCAGCCTTTAGCTGGAAAAAGCGACCTGGATTCTTCCTCAAATTCTTGGAGTCCAGACTGTGGCCAGGACTAGTGAAAGAGAATTTGTAAGGATGTTGCAATATATGCTTTCCCTGGGGGAAAAAACCCAAACCAAGACAAAGAAGCACTAAGTAAATGTTAAATAAAAGTAAATACCTACGAGCATAGAAACACATCAGGCTAGGAATGCAGTCTGTTGGCATTAAAGACTTCAGAAAATGGGGGCGAATGTGCTGAGAAATCTGTTCATGCCTTAGGTAAGGTTATCATTATCACCAAAGAGTTGTCTTAATAATATGCAATTCTGAATGCTACATTTACATCTGCAGAACAGAGCTGGCATTTGTCACCCCTAGGAGAGGTGAGCTGTTACTACTGTCTCTGCCACACACCAAAATTATCTTTAAGAGAAAAGACTTACAAGTAATTAAGAACAGGGTACTTAATTTGCACTCTTTCAGTGCAATCATGTGGCAGTGCCCCCTCTGTGCTCTCCCTAACAATCCGACAGACAGAGTGGAGATTGGAGAGCTTTTGGATTGGTTTTTTTAAATGATGAAGAGAAACTTGAAGATAAAGGCAGAGACATGTTCTTTGAAAATTAAAACTAGTATTTCCAGGACTGTTGCTGTGTCTGTCACTTGGCTGGAGAGCACCATCAGCTGCTACCCCACAGAGCTGCAGATGAAGCCGAGTCCAGAGTGTTATGAACACTTACCCTCCTGCCTCAGTTCAGCAGGTGTAAAAAGCCCTTTGTTCAGAGATCTAGCTGGGAATGAAGACAACAGCTTGGAGACTGCTTTTGCTATAAATAGGAAGTTGAACTGGAAATTTTTAAGACATCCTCCTAGTAACACTTCCACCTTTCCCTAGAAGATTGGCGGCCAAGAGCTGAAGCTGAGACAGTGACGAGCTCTTTCCAACCCCTTGCTGGACTCTGTCCAGCACCATCACTGGGGCTGTGCTGCCCAGACACTGAGTGTTGCATACTTCGGCTGATAAAAAACTTACCGGCTTCTCACAAATCTAACTTAAAATATATTAATTGTTCTGTCCACCTACTCTGGCAGGCAGAACCCTTGCTATACAAACACCCTTCCACACCCACACTCTGCTTCACAATAAAGGAATTTTTATTTGGATGCCAGCCAAAGGAGATGGATCAATAATAGTTGTAGTAAATGTACGCTATTTCCAAGTGTATTTCTAGGTCCGCTATGTCTCAAAGGAGGAATATACAACATTTAAAAATCATTCCATCATTTCATGCAGAAATAGAGTGGATTCCATACTTCAGTTCACATGAAGTACCAGAAAGTTTAATTGGTATTAAAGTTCATTGTTCTGAAAACAAGAGAGAAAAAGAAAGAAGCTGCCTGTGAGACAAAGATAGCCTGATCCAGGCAGCTCTGGTCAGAGGGCCCTGTACAGCACAATGGAGTTTGGCAGCAGAGAGCTCCATCAGAAATCAGGCAGAGAATATGGCAAAGAAAGCAGAAAGAAGCCAAAGTCCAAATGAAATGCACAGAAAGCCAGAGGAGCTCTACTAATGCTGATTTAGGTAGGGAGCAGCTGTTCAGACCTGGGCAGGAGATCCCATTGGACATTGCTGCTCCACTCCAGCATTCACTGACCAGTTACACCCGATAGAGAAGCAGCAGAGCAGCCCCAGTTCCTTTGCACATAAACCCTTCCATCTATTTAAATAAAGAGGTTGGTTTTGTTTAGTTGACCAAATGCTCTAAAAGACATAGCAAAAGTCACCCCCGAAAAAGTGCTTCACGAGCTTAGCCTGTGCTCTAGCAACTGTGGCACAGAGCAAGAGAGCTGCAGGGCACCCTGTCACACCTCATATCCATATCTGCACTGCCTAGAAGAGCTCTCTGAAACAGGCTGGGGCTCAAGAGTACAGTTTAACAAAGGATGGACCTGACATCTGTACCTTGTTATCTGTGGCATTCTATACCCAAAACATCTTGTAATGCCTTTTCAGTAAAATGCTGACTGGTTACCTCCAGCATGACCTACTTGGAGGGCCTTAACTTACTCTCCTATAAAATAGCAAAACAATGCAGAAACGCACTACACGAGAATTCCATGGTGCCCAGCAGCTACTTAGCTTCCAAATTATTCCAGTCTCTGCCTGGAGGAAAGGCCAAGGGGCCCTGCTTTTCACATGCTTGCTGCCATGTGAAAAGAATCTCAAAAATACAGAAAGGAGGTGGTACTAATCTAACAAAGGATCACTGCTCACAAGCCTTCCAAAGCAGACTATGTCCATTAGAGTGACTGCCGTGAGCTTTGCTGCAGCCCTGCTCTTCATCCCACCACAGCAACAGACATTTTTGTAGATTCCCTTTCCTAACAGCCAAGGGAGGAGGGACCTAGATTCATTCCTAAGTAATGACAGAGGGCAGTAAGCAAGTGCACAGCTTTAAAGTTATACCTCAAGATATGACTAAAGCATTAAGGTTGCATGTAACTAGGTTATGTCTCTGCTGCTAAAATCTATGCATAATTTATTTATATTACAAGCTAAACATCAGGAACTGTCAGGAGGAACCCTAACAGCTCCTTACTAGCACGAATTAAACGCTCTGCTCATCATATAAGCCCCAGGACAGCCATATGCTGTGATCCTGCACAGTATCAGTAAGCTAATTAAGAAACTGCCTTCGCTCACTCCTCTCTTTTGTGTGGGTTTTTAATTTGAGTTGATTTTTTCCAGTCTGGGTTGGGCAGATAAGCTTCTCCCTTTTCGTGCTACTTGCTGCCTCCAAAGTGAAGATTCACAGGCAAATCTCGGTTCCGTTTTTATCTCTTTCTAGAACTACTCCTCCTCTGAAAGTCCCCTTCAGAAGTACCTGTTGCACACAGAAAGGCTGACAGTATCCTTAGCTCCAGTAGCTGGAGCATCAATCTCCCAAAGGCTGCACCAACTCCCAACACAACACGAGCACAGCAGCCTCCAAGCACTGCGGTGAGTGTGGGGACAGAGATGGCAGCATCTGCCCTCAGCTCCTCTGGGTGGGACAGGGAAGCATTAACCTTTGGAAGGAGTCCTCTCCAGAGGATCTGGGTAAATAACTGCTGAGCAAAAGCATAGGAAAGGACTACTTCAACTAGGATAGGGGAACACACTGAGTAAGAGGGAATGTCAAACAAACAACTTCGTCAAAGAACCTTTTTTGGAGCTGGGGAGAAGTGTAGCTGCCAAGGAGGGCTCTGTACTACTGCAAATTTGCTGCTGATAAGAAAGAGGGAAATGTGAGTTTTCAGGTGCCAGCCTTTAGTTTCTACCTCCTCTGTTCTGCCACGCTTCAGTGAGCAAAGTTCCCTTGACGCCAAGGGCAGCTCGCCTGGCAGCACCGCAGCGGCGTCACCTGAGCCTCACCTCCTGCGCCCTGCTCTGCACTAAGGCAGCACTTCCAGGTCACAGATTTGCACTTAAGTGCCTTCTTACCTCAGCCAGATGGAGATGAAGGCTGCCTCCAGTACATGAGTGCACACAGGACAAATATTATGTGACTGTCACCACATACTATTATCGTGCCTGCAGGATGTAAAGACGGATAGAGCTTGAAAGTAATGCATTTTGAAAGCTCTAATTCCCAGGCACTTTTCTTCAGAGGAAAGCCACGCATTAATCATTAATAAGAAAGGAGGGCATAAGAACCTGGTTTCGACAACCTTCCTTTTTGTTCCTCAAATTCAGCACACAGAGATGGGAAGAAACGACAGGCACACCAACATCACTGATGCACTCAACACAGGTGTTTTCAGGGACAAAGAGAGACCTTTTCTGCCCAAACAAGACCACGTGTTGCTTGACAAACCTTCTTTACCCCGGTGTGCCTCACAGACACCCACACTCCTGCTACAGACGGGGTGTGCAGTGCGTGTCTGGGTACACTTGTGTTACAAACATGGAAAGACACCCACTCACAGCATTACCTGTGACTGAAACACTGCAAGTGACATCTGCAGGACAAGATGTATATGCATGCACCGCAATGCTCTGTCCTCTTCACAAAAAGGCTTAGAATACTTGCATATAAAACCTATTTGACACATCCCAAGTATTACTGATTTACCATCAAGCTCTTGCAGTCGTCTTTCCTCTGAAGTACCTAAGAGGAGCCTGCAGATACCTTTACATCATTTCTCAACCTGGTGGAGTGTATTTCTGGCTCTCAGTTCACTGAGTCCTTATGCCATGTCTTCAAACATCGTATCTCACACTTACCAAACCTCTCAGGTTTTGATTCCATGGAACCAAACCCTTAATTTATACTTACAGGAGTTGCTTATTCCAAGTTGATGTCTGTAGGATCAACCGTTTCAAAATACTTGAACTACTGGTATTTACAGCAACTTCAGGGGAAGGTACAAACAAAGGTGCCAGCCCCACATTAAAGACACACAGAAGAGTGAAGATCTGTGAAGTCTCGATCCCCTCAGGCACTTAAAAGCCTGAACCTCACTAAAGTCAGGAGACGGGGCTATTAAAAATTAGACCACAAAAAGGTTTATACCATTGATCTTGCCTGTAATTATGTCAGTGCAGTAGCAGAACAGCAAATAAATGCACACTTGTTGAGTGTTCTGTTACAGCTCTAGCCACCAGGCTGTCCCTTCCCTTCTCAGGGGCTGATGTTGGACAAGCTGTTATGTGCAATCTCCAGCTGAAGAATGCATGTTTTCAGGGAAAGTCAGGTGGGTGCAGTTTGTTTGTGTTCATACACCTCGGCCAGGGCTCTGAACCCTGAGGATATTTGTGAATGCGAGTTTCTGTGTACTTGGAGAACTGACAAGAAATGCTGCAACTACAGATGGTACCCCTGGAAAAAGGAGCACTTTGCATCTGTTTGCTATGCAAATTAATTCATTTAACATTTGTTGACAGCAGGTCAGTTTAGCACAGGAATCAGGCTAGAAAGTTGGCAATTTAGGAACTAAGTTCTACTCTGTCCTCTTAGAAGTGAAAAAATCCAAGAGAGAATTAAAAGTAATTAGGCAGAAAACAGCAATTAAGCCCAGAATGAAATTTAATTTTTAAACCATTAATATCCTTGCTGCTTCCAGAGAACTAGGAACCATGGTGGGTATCTCCACAGAAAATTAACAAGATGATATGACTGTGGCAGTGCTCTGATCCACAGATGCATCAATTTCCCTCTAAAGCAGGGAAGCACCTTAGGAGAAACCAGGGACCCAGGGAAGGTCTCTGGTACTGCCTGGGTGTTCATGAACCACAGATCCAACCTTCCCACAAGAACTAAACTCACACTGTTCTCCTAAAGCATCTCAGTGTCTGGGTAAAAGTTGTAGGAAGGACCACGAAATGGCCTCATGAAGATGCACCACACCATTCCATTATTTCACCAGGAGTGCAGTTTGAAGACAAATGCTTCTGGATTGCAAATCCCAGTATGGATTTAAGGGTTTAAAGAAAAAAAGAAAAAGAGGCAGTAACTAGAAGAGACATTCTCCACATACCTGAAAGAATAAAATACAATGTGAAGACATAAAAGTTGTGTTGTAAATGCAATGAAGGAACATCTGTGCATACTTAATGATTCTCCTATAGTAAGCAAATGTCTTCCTTACTTCTTCCCCAGTCCTACTACTTCATAACCAAAAATCCACTTTGCTTTGGTTTTTTACTGTTCCTTTCCAGATTTCTACCACACGTTTCTTTTATCAGCTTCAACAGAATATAAGAATACCGCTGTTTTATAAAATGATGCCCAAGGCAGCATCCCTCACAAGGCTCATGACCATTTGCAGTAGTGAAGTGATTATGGATATTGCAGATCTATTCATCATACTGGGTCTGCCCCTAGAAACAAAACACAGCAATGCAAGAGGAAGCATCTTTTTTCTGATCTCAGGATGAGAATGGAGACAAAATTACCATCACCTGCACTAGTTTCTGAAAACTCCAGTGCTTCACAGTGAAGATTACAAAAGAGTATCCAATAAATTTTGTTATTGGATCATACTTTGCAAACTGGATGTGCTGCCGCTTTCCAAAGGGGAATACAAGATTCGCCAAACACTTGTTTGAACAGAGTTTTTGGCAAGTCAAGTGCAGAGTGAGATGGCACACAGAACCCACCAGCCGTGTTCCAGACGATACCAGGATTCAGAATGTCTCTACAGAGGGCACGGTCACAGGAGAGGGCCTGACTTTAGAAGGAGCCCTTTAAATAAACACCATCTCCAAAGTCAATATAGACCTTAACCAGCGGCCTCTTCCTCCTCTGATTCCCACTGGCTCTAGGGGTGTGTAGTCAGCTACAGTAGCTTGGAATGGGCACCTCTGAGTATCCCAGGTAATCCCAGAGTGAAATAACACGGCAAAACACAGAATGTGAATGGCTTTCTTGGTGATAAACTGTGAGCAGCTTCTCTGATTTCCAGCTTGGAAATGACCACGTCCAATGTTTTTCAGTACCAGACACAGATAAAAAGCAGGTCCATTGCTGGGTGCAAGCCCTGTGGCCACACAAACTAAGATCAGTATCAAGCATCGCAGAGGGATTTTTGTTACTTCAGAAAGTGGATATATCAGAGATACAGAAAACCAGTAAGCCCCCTCAGCTCCAGCCAAGGGACAGAGTGCATGGATCATGGCTCTTATCTTGTAACTTAATTCCCAGCTGGTACAGATCTTTGCTCAGGTACTGGCCCCAATTACTGACCCTGCTGCTGAAGCATCCTTCCATCCCACATGTACCTGCCACACCACGCTACCCTGCTGTTAATTCAGCTCTTAATCCACCCTTAGGCACATGGGCCAAGGTGACTCCATGGGATCCAACTCACCCCGACCTACTCAGACCTGCATACACACCAGCACCTGAACCCCTGAAGTCAGGAGGAAGAGACACTTTACAAGTTACACAGGGAAAAATGGATAAGACTGGAAAGGAAAGTGGGATGGATCCGGAATTGAAGAAGAGGTAAAGGTAAATAATTGTAGTGTGGGGTTTTTTTTAATTACTTGTTTTTAATTATTTTGAAAGGAGTGCTTCCATGGCTCCACATTATCAAAGGAGAAACCTAGATTAAGAACAAAGTAAAGATGAGTAAGCAGTGCTAAAAAAAAGGCAAGTAATAATTAACTGGCAGTTCATGCTGTGAATCACTGAGTTTGAAACAAACTCGCCCACATCTGTTGATAAACTTCATTAACTGAAAAAATGATACCGAAATGAATGCCATCCTGCATGCACAATGCCTGTCTTCTGCTTAGATACCTAAACTGCAGGGACAGCTGAAACATCAGAAGCTCAGAGATTGTTCCACTTATTTTGGGAGACAACGCAGCTCACACCTGAGGCTCACTTCCAAAGAGGACAAGGGAGGCTGGCACATCATCAAGAGGCCTAACCTCCCAATTAAATATCAAATTGGTGAACAATTTGCAGTCTGCAGTAAGCTCCATTCGTGGAAAATTGAATTTCTAGGACCAGCTACTGTGTCAATGAGAGAAGTGTAGGCAAAAGGGTTTTTAAACACTGATATCTGTCAGACAGATGGCTGCAACAATTTATTCTCGGTTGGTGTTAACTATCACATCTTGCTGCTGCTTTTCAAGATGAGCTGCACAAGATTTCAACACACAACACAAAGTAATTTTCAGCAGTTTTAATGTTAATTACTTTTGGTATGTCCACTTACACCCCTAGATCTGGAAGTGCTCTACAAAAGGTATGTGTAGTATCCCTGACATGCGAACAGGAAGCACGATCAGCTGAAAGCCAGCTCGTATCCACCTGCTCCTGCATCCAGCTTGTTCCTGGACTCTCACCTCACTGCAAGAAGTGGGGAGACAGCAGGGCAGCTCTCCCCAGCTCCTGGCCAAGAGGGTGCTGTCTCCATGGCTCAGCAGAGACATGGATTACCTTTCCCAGATTACTTGTCACATCCCCATCTACCTTAGGCAGCCTCAGTCAAGCATGAGATCACCCTGCCCCACATCTTATGGAAGCTTCAAATTTTCCACAAGGAAGCACAAAGTCCCTCCTCACTATGAGAGCAGAGACCACAGATGAAAGGACTGAAAGACATTTCCTCCTTCAACAGCAGAAGCAGCCACCATTCACTGGCTGCTGTCCTGATGCGTTTCAGGTGCATCAGGACCACTTTTAAATACCAGAAGTTCAAATTCTGTAACATCTCATTACTAGGTTTCACACCCCTCTTCATAAGCTTTAAGAATACAATGTCCAAAGGGGCACACGCTTCTGAGCTTCCTATAAAACCAGTGCCTTACTCTAAAATAAAAAAACCCAAAAGCCCAAACCCAACCAATCAACAAGCCCAGAGATACCCTGGAATACAGAAGTTCAGGTGAATCCACATACTAATAAAATTTTCTGATGTGGATTAGGCCAGTCTACTCATGACCAATTTATTGTCTACACTTACTGGAGAATCTCATATGCATTGAGATAATCCTTTTATTCCCTCAACATGACTAATTTCCTCTCGCAGAACACCCTTAGAAAATGAGACACTAGTAAGTAAAAACCTATGATGTCTGGAGTCTGCTTAAAGGACCTCAGTTTCCAGTGGGACTGCAAATAATTTCAGTAATGGGCCCTTTCAGAACACTTTTCCTTACTTTCTTCATTTGTGAAGTTACTTGGGGGAATAGTTATTGCAATTTAGAGACCACAAGCCCAAGAAACAGAAATGAACCAACTTCTGAAGATGCATTAATCAGAAGAAATCTGACAGGAGTACACTTCAGAGCAACAGAAGGTACAATGCCAAATCTTTATTAGTTTTGTTCAAACTAATTGACTTCATCACAAAGCTGAAGAATCTAGACTGAGCATAACTATTTCTCCTCAAAAGAAAAGCAAAATGAGATAACACACTGTGTTTAGGGAACACTGGTTCTTCAGGTTTTTCAGACTGCATTAGGACTCCTCCTGGCCCCAGCTTTTAGCATGGACCATCCTCTCAAGGTGCTTTCAGAATTGCAAACACAGCAGGAAACCAGAAAAGGAATATTAGAAGGAATACTTAGGATCCTAAACAGTCAGTAGTTCAAGTTCTTCACCAAAAAAGAGGGGAACTACGGGAAAGAAAATCCTCAGCTGTGCCTTACCGTAAGCAGCCAGAGGTGTTCTTGAACACCGTTGTCCACTCAGCGTCGCGAGGCTTCGAGTCCTCGTTGGGCTCGCTCTCCCAGCCCGAGTGGGGGATGATCACCTCGTTGGTCAGGGTCTGCAGACCGTGGTTGATGATGACCATCTTCAGGGGCTCGTAGGAGGATAAATTCCACAGGGTGCCTGCAGGGGATTATTAAACAATGGGAGTATAACAACTGTTTAAAATCTGTATGTTAAACAGAATCACAGGATTCACGGAGAACTGCTGGAAGGTTAAATCATAAAACTAAACAAGAAGGCAAAGCAACTTGATGAGATGCCAGACCAGGACTAGCTTAAGGAAAATCCCACAGCTTCTTCAACAAAGCAGGGAGGCACTTCTATCAAGACATGGATATTGTTGAACTCATCAAGCCCTACAGAGAGTACATAAAAGTGATGTACTACTGGAGATTAATAGGATTTTTCTGCTGTACACAAATTGTGTTACACCTTCAAGTCTAACTATGCCTCAAAAAAGTAAAAATTCATCCAGTGAAGCAGACAAGTATACTGAGCAAGTCCTAGGAGGGATGAATTTCTGGAGGATCACTGATCGTATGCTTATCTTCTCGCAAGGCAGTATTTCATTCAAGTCTCCTCTCTATTATTTACTTCCACATTTTCCTGTCACAAGTAATATCTGTGTTCAAATCTCCTGGTGCCACAAGCATATGATTCCTTGAAGAAGCTGGAAACCAGAACTCCTCTGTCTTTTCATTTTTACCTCAATTATGAGCCAAAGCAGACAGACGTCAAACATCAAAACAGAATAAAAGAACAACAGCTTTATAGCAGCAAAATACCCAGTGCTGGCTAAGTGATACAACCTCCCAGCAGACCTGTATCAGTGTCCTGACAGCTATTACTCATTAGAGTAGGACTGAAACACAACACTCACTTCTGAGAGAATTTCTGCATAGACTCAGCCTGGTACTATCTGAGAACTGTCAGTAACAACACTTGGAGGGAGCCAGACACACACTTTGGTCTCCTAGGAAAAGTGTGACTTCCAGCAAAATTTCAGACAGACCAAACAGAAAACCTAGATTTCCCAGACCACGCAGGAAATCTTTCCTAAGTGGCTCCAATATCAACCTGAGGCTCCCTGTGTTACTAAGACTATGAATCTGTGCATATTACAGTGCAAACTGTAAATCTCCACCTCATTGTACATACATTTAAAAAACACAATAGAACAACAGAAATGCAACTTTTTGTTTCAGCCCCTTTCAATCTCTCAAGTTTAAACACCTACAGGTTTTATCTTCAGGCTTTAAAGGCAACTGGGAAAATGTTTTGGATCTATTACCATGTGGCACAGCCTGCCATGGGGACTTGCAGGAGCCTAGCAGTGATTGGACAGCAGATACCATATTAATTAGTAACAAAACTCTGAGGCAGACAACAGAATGAACATCATAATGTTTCCTGCTGTCTTTTTTCTAAAGTCATACAAAAATAATGCCTTTTTTGCCTACTGCCCTTGCCATTCACAGACAGTGTATGAGATCTTTATAGCCTAATTTTAGCTTTCCAACAAGACTGTGCAGGTAAAACATGAATCTTCTCTTTGTACCCATTACAATAAAGCACCGTTTGTTGCTGTAAAACAAATGCTGAGGAATAAGAAAAAAGCAAAACCAAGCAGAAAAGGCTAATTGGCCCCATTTTGTTATCAAAGAAAGCCTTTACTTTTCATAACAAACTGGCTCAAAAAAATATACAACATACAAAAAACAAATGCAAGTCAATACTTACAATTAAAAAATGGACATATAAGCTACCCTGTTAATTTTAAATACTTTACTAGACTTTCTTCAGTTACTGTACACCAATTTCTTAAGCATGTCAGACTCACTCATATAAAAACAGTAAGTACAATTAAATCCCGAAATGCATGGCTGGCTCTGGACTTGAAAATTCAAATTCTAAATCTGAACAGCCAGCAATGAACAAGATGGATGAATCCCTGGAAATTATACAGGATAATCATCTCTGGAGCAAACCCAGATTCAAACTGAGAACAGTGGGTGCACAATACCCTGGTTCTGGAGGCTCGCTCTCAGGACCAGAAATGGAGCATGGGGTGGGTATTTGCAGTGCTCAAAACCCCACAATCTGGAAAAGATGGCATCAGCCAAGGAATCCACTACAGGGTTCCTAAGGATCCTGTTCCTCTGAAACTGCAAAATATTGCAACTGGAAACACTGCTGAGATGGGGAAGAGCTAAGCTCTAAAATCTGGCAGCCCTTCAATTCTAAAAGCTTTTTCCTGAATGCACATACTACTTTTGCACCCAAAATTAGAGTCTGCTTCTTCCCCTTTCCCAGAGCAGTGACATAATCTGTTATCTCTAGAGTGGAACTACAAAGGGAAATTTTACTGCTTAAGAAGAATAAGGCAGACATTCAAGTAAAAAGTCAAAAATACCTATAAAATTTCCAAGAGCTCTAATATTACAGGATTGTACGAAAGTTTTCCAGTGCTCAAACCTTTTGCTTGTTTTAAGACTTAGAGATTTGTGTCTAGACTTCACCTTTCCCCATAGCATGTAAAATAAAATGATCACCTTCAAACTCTTCCTGTATTTTCATTCACCAGAGGTTATTGCAAGAGACTAAATGCAACTGTGGATTCAATAGAGTTCCAGCTGGATTGCAGCACTAACCTGCCCATCCACCACACACATCAGCTTTGATGCTCTAAGCCCACCCTGACCAAGAGAACCACCTGCCCCTATGGAAGCAGCTCCTCTACACACACAGAATTTTTTTTAAGAGGCTGGCTGCAACTTATGCAATGAACTGTTTAGGGCAAACACAACTGGACTGTAAATCTCAGTGAAGTGACTACCAAACAATGGGGACTGGAGTTACACAGAACACCTTTCCACCATCCTCTTTGACAAAAACTCCCCCAGCATTTTACAAGCTTTCCATTTCTCATCTGCCTCCCATCTCTCAAATCTTTCATAAAAACAATAAACTGAAGAAGAATAAAAGACAGCCTTACTATAAAAAAAAGAAAATACTGCAAACTCTTCAAATTATTCAAAAGGTCAAAGCACTTAAATTTATAATATTCTCCTTGATGATTGCATAAGGAAACCCAAAAGAATCCCTCTGTTGAACAGCATTTAGCAAGGGAAAATGCATAGCACTTAAAAGAAATGTAGCACAGGATAAACAGGGGTGAGGGATCCCTGTGTTTCCAAGGACAGAGAAAAAAATTCGGGTTGAACACTGACTTCATGGGGAAAATATTTAACAAGAAAGGATATAGAAAATAAACACATTGACAGGACATTTTTCTTATTCAAAATTATGAAACAAAGAGCTCTAAATCTCAGCATCCTTCCTGCTCTGGAGAAAACAAATTCTATGGAAAAGTCACTGATAGTGACAGCCACAGAAACTTAAAGGGAACAAATTCAGATGCAACTGTAGCATTTAGCAGTATAAGAGAAAATCTGAGGGGAAAAAAATTCCTGTACATTTGACATCCATCTTTCAATATAATTCCTGTTACTATTAGCATAACACACTAATGTTGCAACAAGCTGGAAACACTGTTTTTAAAACTCTAAGTTTAACCAAATCAGATGAGTAGCACTCAGGAGGAATCATGTCACTAACACAGCAGCACAAGGTTAATGAAGTTATCTAAATTTTCCATGCACTTTCACAAGAAGCACTGGCCTTTTTGACCACAGATTGCATGAGTTTTAGGACTAGAGAAAGAAGAAGTATTGCTCTTCAGAAGATGAACATGATCACTCTCAATCTGTATTTTATTAATAAATACTACGAGTAATGTATGTATGTATTCCTAACTTCAACCATCAGCCCTGATTTTTCAACATATTAAGCAGGGAAAATATTTACAAGCTTTATTTAAAAAAAAAAAATCCAACATCACCAAGAAACTGGAAGCTGTTTAATTCCTTTTCTGTGGTCCATACCAAATAGCTTATCACTTGAAAAAAAGAAGCACTCTGCAATATATTCCCTGAGGAATTCCTGTTGCGTGTTGGTCCTGGGGGCATTTGTTTGACAGATTTGTTTGTATCAAAGTCCTGAAGATGGAAGCTGTGCTCCTTCCAGTAGTGGTCAAGTTGAGAACCTCAACATGAGCTAGCTTGTGACAGAATGCACCATGAACCTTCTTCTGAGAAGCTTTGGAATATAAAATCTTGGAAGGAGAAAGCTCATCTGAGATCAGCAAGTTGAAGAGAGCAGGGTACTTCAAAGAAAAGGTCTGAGCAGCTGACAGGACCTCAGCACACATCAGTGCCCAGGAGCTGGGAGTTCTGAGCCAGCTGATTTATCTGCAAGTTGCTATTGGAGCATTAGATCAAAATATTTCATCTGCAGAGCATTTTGAAGGTCAATCATTTTTCAATTATAACTAATTTGGCAGCAGAAAAACCACATCCTGCACCACTTAAAATCAGTGCAATGTCATTAAACAACAAAATTACTCCAACGTTCTCACAAAGAACAAAATTATTCATTAAAGCTACCAACTTCTGATTGCTTTTCAAAGAATGTAATAGAATTTTGGTCTTGCATATCTGATGGGAACATTTCCTCCACAAAAACCTTATCACTCAAGATAAAACTTTTGTAGTTTTCCCAATCAGAACAGATTTAATTCCTTATCAGCTTAATCCTCATTTCTCTCTTTTTCTCAAGAAAATGATCCACTGAGAGTACAGCAGTACAGCTGCAAGCCTAGCAAGAAATGAAGGAAGAATTTTATGGAGTATTT
The DNA here is from genome assembly GCA_013397975.1 of Machaerirhynchus nigripectus. NCBI lineage: Eukaryota > Metazoa > Chordata > Aves > Passeriformes > Dicruridae > Machaerirhynchus > Machaerirhynchus nigripectus. Next base: position 631,129 of record VZRQ01002109.1, read on the forward strand.
CTCAACACAACTCTACTCATTATTTACTTATGGACACTCTTAACACTTAAATCAAGCTTCTCTCAGTGCGGTAGATAGAAAACATTTTGTAACTCCACACTTTAAAAAGAAAGAGAAGTGAGGTCAGTGGTATTTTATGCATGTATCTTTGAGTTTAGAAGGCAGTTTTTGCACACTTCACAGATCTCTGACCTCAAGGGACATCACATTTAGGGCCATCTGCAGATATGTCAAAAACATCTGGTAAAACAGAGATGGCACTAACTCAAATTTTTCAAATTCTGCTAAAGCCAGTGCTATCTGTAAGAAAAAAACCCTATAGACTGGCTAAATCTTGCAGCAGTGGTGTATCAGCACACTCTGCCTGCTTCCAAAATTTAATGCCAAAACAGTTGTCTAACTTGGGTTCTCCAAACTGGTATCCTGGGAAGTGCTGAAGGGAACACACTCCTGGCACTGCAAGCCTCACTCGTTCAGCACTGATGCCACACATCTGATTCCTCCATCCACCTCTTGGTGTTTTTAACTCACTGGTGTGGCTTTTTCCCTACTCCATTAACCCAGTGGCCAGACCCAGCTGTGGCTGCTGCATCAGATCACCAAGCAAACGAGAGGCCACGGAGCTGTACTAAAGCCAAGGACTGACTCTGACACTGGATGAGAACGATGCTCTCTTTTGCCAGACACCCCCTCTCCAAGCAGGGTGTCCCACTGCGTGCTCCCAGGTACCTCCTGTCCTGCAGGCAGGCAGTGTCCCACATCGACAGAAGCAAAACTTCAATCCTGGAACTGCTCCTGAATTCAGACAACTGAGTTATTTAAACTTCTTTAAATTACTTGAATCTCTTTGGAAAGCAGGATTATTTTATCATTTGTCCGTAGCTGGGATGACCAGCTGGTGATTACTATTGAGCTTTTGAAAAGCAGCCAGTATTGAGTTAAAGAAATATTAAACTGCAGAAAAATCAATGTGTCATACCAAACTTGAATTTGGAGCCTGTTAAAAGAAATAAACACACAAACCCTCTATGCTGTTGTATTTTCTTCTTCTTTTTTTTTTTCCTAAACTGCATTGCCGATGAAGTCTCCAGACATTTCACTCCAGACACAATGAAAAACTTTCATGACAAAGGTAGGCTTTGGTTTATCACTAGGGAAAAGCACCCAGATAGGAAGTCAAGATTTCTACCAGGAGAACATTGGAATTGTGATCTGAATTTCTGAGGCTGCAGAACACAGTCCTTTTGTAGCAGCCCTGCCTGAATGCTCCCTTTGCACTTCAAGCTGGCTCTTGTTTCTCTCTGCTGACTTTTGGAGCTCATTTTACAGATGGACAATTCCACATTATCAGCCAGAGCTTTGAACACGGACTGCAAGTACAGCAGCACCAGTCACAGAGGCATTGCTGGAATACTCTTCTTTTCTGTGCTGATGCTTGGATGTCTCACACCGGATCTGGTGGTATCATTTTAGAAGGGGAATGAAATTATTCCTGGTTAGGTAGAGATTAAATGCACATCATCTGTTACTGGACATCTGTTTAGGTTAATGCCCTTAGTATTTCTGGTGGTTTTCAGTAAGAGGAAATAAAGAACTCTAAATAACAAAAGCCAAGGTGGAATAAAACCACTACATTTAATTGGCAAAAACTACTGCCAAATGAAATGTGTTTGAACTCTAATTAATCAACTGGAAATCAAAGCAATCACCATTTATAGTGAAAAGGAAAAACATCCAGTTTGGTTTTGCCATCTCAGAAGTGAGTGATTACCACTTAGCACTACAATGATATTCCTTTGGAGTAAATTATAGACTGGCTTCTCCTTTCTTGAATCTAAGGAAATAAAATTATTGCTTCTCAGCACTCCAGAAATGAGTTTTGATTAAACTAGAACAGTAGATAAACAGATATCCTTTATTTTAAAAAATAAATAAATTTAAGTCTGCCATCATACTAAATGAGTGCAACAAATGGAATACAAATACTGCCTGCAGAGTTTCCACACTGAGGCAGAGCACAGACAGCTCTCAAAGCACAACCAGCACATGTTGCTCAGAGGTTCTCTGACGAAACAGACCGCTCTCCTTTGCCAGCTCACTGGAAAAAGGCTGGAAAAATATCCCTGCTAGTTTCAACATTGTATATTTAGACCTAGTTTGCTAAATAGCCTGTAATGGCTGGGGAAGAACAGATGGAACACCCAAGGCCACTGTTCATCTCAGAGAATTAGATTACCAGTAAAAACTTAGAGAGCTACTATAATTTTTGAGAAAATTACAGAATTATGATGTTTACCTCTAATGGCTTAATCAATGTTTGCAATAGGGTCTACCTGCACAAGCCAACATTGATAAGGCAGATACACAGTTTCAGCCCTGGACACTTTGCATTTCATTTTCATCCTCACAAAGCTTTCTGAGAAATTCTGTTCTGGCACTGAAATTCATTGCAACTGCTCTGGTCTCCATCCAAACATCCCGTGCAGCTTCTGAGAAGAGAAAGGGAAATCCATTTCACTCCTCATGATTTATGGGAGACTGAAGAACAATATCTTTCTCCTTACTTTAAGAGCTGTCATACTTTTCCACCCTTTTCCACTTAATGGCTGAACTTCGAAACTTGGCATACACTTTATTGCTCTTTTTGGATGATGTCCAAGACTAAGTTCAAATAAAAACAGGTTAAATAATGGAGCTGTAAGTGTTTGAAAACTCCCTGCAAAGTGGGCACAAACTCAGTAACCTGAAATGTAATTCTCCCTTTTCCGACCTTTGCAACAAACAAATCCACATCCAGAGTATCAACAACACACCCTACGCTCCCTAAAATGGGAGTTTTCCAGCCCAGAAGTGCTGCAACTTTATATACAGCCTCAGAGTCCTCAGCACCAGGCTGGAAGTGTTCCTGAGGACAATGACTATGCTATAAACATGAGGGAGTGGGGACATGGCAGCAGGATTGTTTTAGAAGAGATTAACAAGCCAAGATTTAGCTCAGCGTATCTTACCTCATGATTACAACACGCTGAGGGCACGTGCACTACAAATTACCTGTCAGTGGAGCTGCTACAACTCACTTAAGCTTCAGTAACCCAACCACATGCAACTGCATGCTACACCCAAGGAGCAGCATCCATCCCTTGGCAGCCAGGGGATCAATCCCATGTGCACCACACACACAGAGACGATCTCCATCCCCTCCTGACAGGCACGTGTCAGGCTCTCACACCACAAACGTGGTACAGCTACAGAACAGCTGCAGCCAGTGATCCAAATTCTCCTTCAATGCTTTAATCTCCAAAAATTCTTGTGCCTGAAGCTGAAAGGACTGTTCTAAAGACTAATTCATTAACGAAATCACAGACGCTGACCTGTAATTAGCTCTCTGACTTCCATGTCGTTTGTTTTTCGCAACAGCCTGATCAACGCAGGGATCCCATCACAGTTCTTTATAGCCACTTTGTTTTCATTATCCTTCCCGTAGGAGATGTTTCTGAGAGCCCCGCAGGCCTTACGATGGACCTCGGGCTTTGGATGATCCAGCAGGCCCACCAGGATAGGGATCCCTTTAAGGTGCCTCACGTCCTTTTTGATTTTGTCGTTCTCGTAGCACAGGTGCTGCAGATAGGCCGCGGCGTTGGACTTGACGGGGTCGATGGGGTGGCTGAGCATGGCGATGACCTCGGGCAGGTCGGGGTCCCTCCAGCGCGGGTCCTTGCGGATGCTGTCGATGGACGGGGAGCGCTTCCCCAGCCGGTCGATGCTGGCCATGCTCCCCCGCTCCGGCTGTGCCAGCGGCGCCGCGTAGCCGCCGTGCAGGTACGGAATCCTCTCTTCGACCATCTCTGTCTCGATGGGGTCGTCGTAGCCCCTGTGAGGAGCAACGGTCCCAAGGCAAGGACAGGGAAAAAAAAGAAAAGAAAGCACGTTTAAACGCTTTGTAACTCTGAGTCAACATGGAGATTTCAGCCATGAGCAAACATTTTAATATGACAAACATCACTGAGATGGCATATTTACAATTTCCAATAGTTTATTTGGAGTAACTTGAAAATTAACCATCACTGAGTTCTCAGCAGTGATGGGACTCCAGCACAGTGTTTGTTTGGCTAGCAATGAAATGATGACAGGAACTGCAAGCCATCAAACAGATTGCTTTCATTTTGGTCACTTAGCAAAGCAATTACAACAGAGCTGGATTACATTTAGTAGGAAACACTGATCTTCATTAATGCTGTTACTTCTGCAACAAACCAAAACTCAAATTAAAGGCATTGAAGGCCTGGGCAGAGACCACAGATGTATTTCAGCAAGTCTGGCAAGTTCCACTATATTTCCATGTTAATGCTCACACAAGTGTACTCTAAACACTACTCTTAATCGATGTTACCATAAACCACCCTCTCATGTAAGTATTTTTTCAAACCAGCAGCAGCCTTTTGCTTTACGGTTTTTCCCTGGACAGGCTTGCTACTGTCTCAGTATTGCAGTTAGCTCAGTCAAGCAAGTAGATTTAATTGCTACAAAATGTTTCTTAAAATCTCTCATCTGAAGCCCTGAGTGATGTTATTGAACCATTTCTGATGTCATGCTGAAGTATAGACTATTAGAAGGCAGGAAGAAAATGGAGCTTGCTGTCGTCCCAAAGGGACTGCTAATTAAACTGGGCTCTGGGGAGAAGAGCAACTGGAGGTGGAGACTGAACTTAGTCTTGTACAATTAACGCTTTTAATGTTAAAAGCGCCTCTCCTGACTTTACGTTGCTTTAATTGCTGTTCTAAAGCATAAACTGAATGAAAGGATAGAAATGGGCAAGTATCCAAAACTCAGAATGAATCTGAAGAAATCTTTTTATTGATGCAGTTATTTGTGTATGTATAATTCAGCAGTTGCTCTACACAGTAATTTACACTGTCTGGACAGTCGCATTTTCTGTTACGGAACAAAGCTGTTTCCATCACTCCAAGCAGAAAGCAACAACACTGAAGAGATTTTGTGAATGCACACAGGGCAGAAGGATAACAAAACCCCTTAGCTACTCCTCAAAATTCTGTTTTTACAAATGCAAATTTGTGATAACCAGCATTAAAACTACAACAAGATCTCATTTCTCAAACTCACCCTCATGTTAAATTCTTTTTCACTGCATAAAAGCAGCAGAAGATTAATTTTAATAATTGCACAGCTGTTGCTTGCTTGACTTGGTAACCTGCAATTCAGCACGTCTCAGTCCTGCGAGCTGCCCACGAGATAACTGTGCACCACCTCAATTACACCTGCACAATTAAGTTTCTCTCTCCTTCCCATCCGTGCAAGTACACAAAGATGATTACTGTCCTGGGATGCAGTTTGTTTGCTTTATTTCCACAAAGCCTTCCAAACAGAACTACACAGATGGGCCTATCTTCCTCATGTTGTATCCTCTTCCCTCTGCCACACAAAGCTCCTTGGTTTCATTACATTTGTCAGAAGAAAACTTCAGAGTTAGGACTTTAAACTGCAGAACTGTCGTGACCAAAGAGAGAGCACCACGTAACTCTTGTACCAACATCACTAGTTTTTTTAATTGTCAATCACTACTTATTAAATATGAGTGAAAATACCTGAAGTCAAGAATCAATCATTAAAAAAGAAAAATGAAGTAAGATTACAACCCTGCTTTAAAACAATACAGCACCTCTGAAGTATCTGTAGAGAAAAGGATGAAAACAAAACCCCACAATTGCTGGAATAAAGCCCACACAGGTCAGTTCCACAATACCTCTGAGGAAGAAACAGTGTCAAGAGCCACTGTCAACGCACCAGTGACGTAACTCAATGACTGTACCTGGCAGCAAAAAAACCACCTGAACACTTGATCCTTGAAGACCCCAAATCATTATGCAGAAGTTCCAAGATCCTGTATGAACCTAGGAGCTGTACAAGAAAGCTCAGCCAAGGGAACTATCACACCACTTCAGATTCACATGACTAAATACAGTGATCAAGGTTAGGGAGGGTTAAAAAAAACCAAAAAGGGAAGCAGTTTACCAAAACAGGTCATCTGCAAAGTAGCTAAACAACTGCTCAGGCAGAGCAAGGCAGAAGTGCCACAAGCCCCATCACCTCTCCTTTAACAGAGGGCTGGAAGACCAGACTGGCAGAGTGAGGAAATCAAAAGCGAGTGTCTACCAAGGCATTAAATACACCCTGATCACCAACATATTTACACACAGGGAAAGTAAAGAAATCCTCTTTCTGAGTCAGACTGGTATGGGCCACATGTGATTTTTCACTTCCACATCATTGGAGCAGCTACGCTGGGAAGGAAAAGCCACTCAATACAGAACAGGACTAACAAGAGCTTCAGCAGACACTGCTCTCAGCAGGCCAAGAGCTCTTTACTCTCAGGACTGAAGAGATCTGGTGCAATGCCAGAGCTGTTGACTGAAAGCATCTTGCCTTCTGTCTGTTTGTAGCAAGGCAGCCGAGTTTTTAGGATGCCATGGGTCTCACTAATCCTCTGTCTCAGGGAATTGATCAAAACACATTCTAGCATAGATAAAAACTGGGAGAGAGCTTGTGGATTTGTCATATTCCTTATGGCTTCAACACAGGCACATTTGAGTAAACAGGTGAAGGATTTAAACATTTAATCCTCAACAACTTCTACAAGTGTTACATTCATTACAGTTTGCAGCTGGTGTCTACTTTGGATAAAAGACCAGGAAGGCTTGGGATTTCAGTAGGAAACTTCGTGCCAAACATTGAAAAAGAGACGTAAAGACTTTGCAGAATGAAATTCTACTTTTGCCAGGCTCTATTCCCTGATAGGATACACAAGGGGATTCAAAACTGGAGTGAATCCTCTGCTGAGACAATTCTGAGTTTTGGGCCATATGGTTAAAACACCAAAATCCCCTTAACTGGAAACATCTAAGAACTGCCAGTGGATGAGCTGACTTGGGTTGCCTCCTGCCACATCAAACTCTGCAATTCATCACCTTCTGCTACCAGAATATTATCAAACTGTGAGCGAATTCACACTTAAGAAGAGACTCAGAAAAAACCCAAATATTTTTCAAACTGACCACATGGCTTGCCTCACCCTGTTCTGCCCAGGCATGTCTATCAACTCCTGCCCCAAACTAGACAACATCCCAGTGTCACCCATATACACTTGGAATGAGTGAACCTAGGCCACAAGTGCTGACTGAAAGCTTATCTACAATTACAAGCCTTTATATTTTGAACTGAAAAAAGGCACCAGAAGAAGAATGACACATGCCCGGTGTTACCAGTACTCTCACTGCCTATACACAACAGAAGCAAGACAGACCTACTGGTAAAGTTATTTCATCTAAAATCTGGCTCATTTCCTGGTAATAATAATTTGGACCGTGAAGTGACCACCAAATACAGTCTCAGTGTCTTAAATCAGGCTTCTGGCATAGACAATTTAACAGCAGAAAACCGTTTTGTTGTGGATTTAGTCAGCGTTAAAAATTTACACCCTATCTAGTCTGGAATCATAACACTGGCAAGAGCTGCTCCAGAGCTCTTAGGGAAAAAAGACATCCCATGAATGCTCATACAAGTGCAGACTGCAGTGATCCACTGTGGGAAGAAGTCACCACCGAGGCAAGAAAAAGCTGAGCAGAAGTTACTTAAATAAGTAAGATGAATTAAGACTTGCCACTTTTTCCCAACTTGTGTTAATTTCAATTTAATGATTAGGAAATATTCGAATAGTAGTAGGGATGTTCTGTGTGAATAAAAGTATTCAGTACTTCCTGCTTCTCTTTCAAAAAGGACTGTACATAAAACATCCAGCACATGGTACAATTAGATGTTTTTAAGAACTACAATAAAACACCTAGTGTAATAAAGGCAACCTACCAAATGAAGAAAAAAAGGGAGCAAACAATTAAAGATGTGTAAAAATGTGTTTACTCACAAGTAAACTTGCGTAACAATAAATCAGTATTATACACCCCAACTGCTTTTCTCTAACCCCAATTCATTATGCAACCTGACTTACACCAAACCAGAGCATATGCTGAGGGAAAGAACAAGAAGTGCCAGGTACTCTCACAGAAAGTAATGTATCTTACATGAGAGATTCAGTATAAAGGAAAACAAGAAAACCCAGCCAAGAGTAATGACGAGCCAACAGAGGGAATATTTGCCTTTGTGCATTTACCTGGATTTGGAGATGTTTGTGTGGAGGCCCATTTTCCCCCGATTTAAAACGAAATATAAGTAGCTTAAAATGAGGCTGGTGATGACAGAAGAAAAGCACAACAGGTATTTATCTCTGTGATCAAATGGAGCAGGCAAGGGCTGGAAAGAACAATCTGTACTTGTAATCTCCTTGCCCCTCCAGACACAGCTGGGCTGTCTCCTCCCCTCACAGGGAGTCAGACTCACTAGCACAGATTCAGATGAGGAACCTCCACTCAAGCCCTCTCAGAACAGGAGCTGACAGTAAGGACTCTTATTTTACCTGTAAACTACTAACTAAGGCAGCAGCACCTGCTGGGAAGAACATGAGAGAATAACTCAGCGAGTCAGTCAGTGGAGGAATTTTGTTCAGGACATGAGGAGATGCCCAGGCTGGAAGTTGGTGCAACGTAGAACAGTGTCCAACAGAGTTGTTGTTAAACCTGCTCTACATGTACAAACTTCTTGAAATCAAAAGTGACATCAATTCATCACATTCATTTAACCATTTTCACAGGAATAACTTATTTTTAAAAAGCTAGAGAGGAATAATAAATTAGTAATTACCCTCATCTAGTACAAAGCACTACTTGTAGTCTTTATTTTCTTGCAGATCAGTAGCGTATCTGAAATGCAGGTTTACTGAACTGTTCAAGTATTTCTTTGAAATGTCAAAAAGTAACTGCTTATGAAGAGGCCCTCATACAATCTTCTTATGTTCTCAACAGCTAAAGTTTGCTGCCACAGTCAGGCTAATTATTTGTCAAAGCCTCTTGATCACATTAAATATGGAAAGAACCTCACAACAAAAGAAACGCAGAAGAAAAATTATGAATTGGTCCTATCCAAACTGCAAGGAACAATAAATCAAAGGGATGTTTAATAAAACCACCACATTTTAAAATGCAAATGGGTAGGTTCTAAGAATACATTTAATTATTCATTTTGCTTACAGTTTGAAAAATGTTAATAAAAAATTAAAAGCATTGATGCCTGACTTATTTTAGCAAGAACTGTAAACGTGCTTAGTTGCAGGGGAGCACTAATCCAAGTCTGATAGATTGATCAGGACTCTGGCACCAACTGGGTGCAGGTATTTCCTTCAGCCCCAGTAAACACAGGCATGGTTCCACTGCTGGGTAAGCCTGCAAAATGAAGGATGTCACAAGGGACTTCAAGGGTGTTCTGGGAGATACACCCTGATACCTTTTCACTGGGTTTTTGTGTTCTTGGTTTTTTTCTCCCCTCTCAAGTACAGCTGACAATTCGGAAGTGTTTGATTCTGTCTAGCTTTAAAATGAACTTCCAAAAAAGGGAAGGAAAACAGAGTATGAAAGCACGAACGACATAACATCTCCAAGTAGGAGAACAACAAGGCCAACACAAATCCCACCAACAACTGCTGCTGATGCAGCAAAGCCTTAGGTCAGAAGTATTAAGTCTAAAGAGTGTCTACACACACAGAGGCAGGTGGATCCAGACTCTTTACAGCTCTGGAAACTATTCTAAATTAAAAGGAAAAGAATGAGAACTGAATCCATATCAAAACATGAATCATGAGGATATGACTTCAAGCAGGCACATGCAAAATTTGTACACCCCTTAGAAAATAAAGTATTACAAGTTTTTCAGGTCTGTACAAGATGACTTCCAGCTGAGTAACAGGACTCTTTTCCCAAGCCTGTGGGTTGTTGGGGTTTTTTTTTCTCAAATGCAGGAGCAAATAGCTGTGACAACAGTGTAAACAACTAATACCAGAAACCATGGCATAAAATAGAACATTCCTTAGAAACTGGCCTGAACCAGAAGTAATTTGTAACTGATCACTTTAAACGCACACAGATACTCTTTTCTCCCCCTTCTACAGCCACAGGACAAAAGTAATGGTCTAGTCTTTCAGATCTGTGAGGTTCAGCACAACCTGGCCAGACAGCTGAGGGGGTGTGGTTAGCACAGGATCAGGGCTGAGGCTGTCACACACCTCACAAGACAGTTTGGCACCCCTTCACCACCAGGGATCAGCTCGTCTGCAACCCCAACCCAGCTGTTCAAAACTTTTGTTTGGCAGATGTGCACACAACCAGACCTGTCAGGAGTCTCACACAGCACAAGTCCCTCTTTTCACCTTGCTAGTGTGGGATGGCTCTGGGACAACACAATGCATTCACAAGTCTTTTTTAGAAAGAGGGGAAAAAAGTAACTTAGCCTTCTTCTACAAGGTTATCTTTCTTTCTAAATTCAACCTGCACTAAGCAGCCCAGAGTCACTGAAAGTGTCCCTGTGCCCTACCCTCACTCTCTTCTGTACTTCGTGTGTGTTTTGCAGTCATTTATGGGCTGTTTTTCTGTCAAGCAATTTCAGAATTTACCAGATCACAGCGTTTGAATGTACATGATCAAATAAGCAAAAGAGCTGCACAACAGCACTGTGAAAAACAAATGGGTGTTACCTTCCTTTGTGAGGTCTTCCTCTCTCTGGCACACCTGCAGACGTCCTCCTGTTCACAGTGGAGTAATCTGGATCCAGTTCATATCCTTCATCATCGACTCCAAGGCTGCGGTTGTCATCTTCCAGTCCGTAGGGCTCCGGCTGGAAGCGCTCGGGCTGAGAGCGGTTCAGGTCAACGCTGCTGCCCACCGGCACCTGGGGCTGGGCGACAGGGCCGTAGTTCTCCCTCCTGCTGGGCAGGGTGAAGCTGCCATCGTCGGGCCGGTAGGTGCCCCCCGGCACGTAGGCGTAGCGGGGCCGGTAGCCGACACCCCGGGACAAGCTGCCGTAGTTGTCCGAGAGGTCTCCGTAGCCGTCGTGGCCGATGTAGGGGCGGTACTGGCCCTCGTGGCTCTCGGGGTACGAATCGTTGTAGCTGTTGTAGGATCGGGTTAGGGTGGACGAGGCCTGGGGGGTGATGAACCGCTCCCCGTTCTTCAGGTACCTCCTGTCGATGGAGTCTGTGTAGCTGCCCATGGGCGACGAGCCGTCCATGGCGGGCAGCCCGTCCGGCCCCAGCGGCACCTGCCGCACCGTCCTCGTGGTGACCGTCTTGACCATCTTGGTAACCTGGGAGGAAGCAGTGAGTAAATGTGTTAATGTTCTCCTTGCTGCATAATGTGGTGAGACACACGGGAGGCGGCAGAGTAGAACGGGAAGAGAGCAGCACAAAGCAAACTACTGTGACGTGCCTGTAACACTGGTGTAGTGATCAGCTCACCTATGAGCTTTTGGAATGAGTAGTGGGAAAATACTTCGAAAAAAGCACTCTGGGCTCCTACTACCAAACCAAAACCACTGCAGCCAGGTGACAGCACATTGAAGCAGTACAAAGTCATTAAAGCAGTTCCAATTTCCCCGAAATGTTTTCAGGAGACATCTGTCCTAGAGAAGACTTTACCACATTGAGGAGCCACAGCCTGTCCTCCCACAGCTACAGCCTAAGTACCACATCCCATTCTCTAGTTTTATAGAAATAGGGTTATGTGCTTCTGCCTGATCTGGATCAAGTTTGCACCACTGTGTAATTTGATGGAGCTCAAATTCAGCAGCAATATTTAGGAAACCATGATCTCAAACAGAAGTTTTGGGCTTCAAGATTCTGGACAATATACCTGCTTTCTCTTTTAAGATATTCTTACATCCAGCAACCACCACACAAGCCCAGTAAGGAGTTGTTGCCATTATTTCAGTGACTAACAAATTTGCAATAATGAACGCTAACGCCACAATGATTTTGCAATTGCAGCTACCTAAACATACCAGACAAGCTTGTTTAAAACAGTAAAGAAAAATCTGTATACAAATACATCTTTATTTCCATAAATCAGATTTCATTTTGAAACAGAATTCACAAGAACTGGAAATAGTAAATGTCCACAGGGCTCTTGTGTTCAGGGTTTCTTGCTGAAGGGTAAGAACAAAGACTCCTTAAAACTTTGCAAGAACCATCTGCCTTTGTGGGAAAGCTCTGGTAATCTGTGTGAGACGGTGCTGGACAAAAGCCACTATATTTACTGACTAGCAAAGGGCCTTCTATTTGGCTTGGTATCTGGGCTCCATCAGCTTCTGTACTGTCTTCCAGAGCGACCAGCAAAAACTCTTTTGGGAAGAATAAAAAGTCCAGCAGATGCCAGTCTATTCTTGGTAGCCCTAACCCTAATAAAATTAACCTGTAAGGAGTTACCCTATCCATAGTGAGTGCTGACTTTTCAGCCCAACCAAGCAACAAAACAGCACATCCACAAAGACGAGAGGGAGAATCAACCCACCTGACAGCATTACACACACCAGGGGAAGAACAAAAAATGAAATTGGTAAAAGGTATTTGGGGTTTCTAAGGTATTACAGACATAAATAAGCATCAGCAAATGACACTTTTTTTCATGTAAGTCTCAGAATGGAATGCTACATTCAAGGGGAACGTTAACCACAACATGTATCCCGGGATTGCTCAGTGGCTCTGAAGCCCAAATAAATATTTTGACCTATAGCCTCTGATTTAAACATTTAGATTGGCAATGGATTAGCCAAGCTGCTGCAAAACAAAATAATTACAGTACATCTCTTGAAGTGGCTCCAGACATGTCCTCCAGACAGATGTTTTCACACAGAACCCCCGAACAGAAAAAAGATTCACCCAAACAGCACTACTTTTCCTAGGCACATCTGTGAGCAAATGATACTTCAACATAATGAAGTAATGAAATCCTACAAGACTGAAAGCAACACAAATGCCTCTCCACCAGCAGGGTAATTAACAGCAACACGATGCTGAATACAGCATAGCCAGGTACCAACATGACCTTGGTACCTAATCTGAGCCAGAGCTGAAAGAATTTTCCTCATCAATACAAAGGGATTTCCTCAGCAAATAAACATCAGTGAAGATGCCATCTTCCATGCCTCTGAATCTCTTCTCCCTTTTTCAAAGCACACGTTTTAATAACTGGAAGAAAGGAAACTAGAAACTTAACATTTCTTTCATGACATAAAATCCAACAGGGGTTTTTGCTGGTTACCTGTGCACAATACTTCTCCTTTCCGCTCAGTTGTCAGCGTGACCACTGTCACAGCATTTATAAACTCAGCAGCCAGAGGAGAAAAAGAGCTGGCGGAGTTTACAGTAGCTCTTTGTGAAGTGGATACACACAAAGCAACACAGCTCAGTGTTCTCCTACGGAAGTCTGAAACAATACTTTTATTCAAAGTGGCATATTCATAACTGATCTTCTAAGAGCAGAAAAAGCCGCATTTCTCAGGCCTGAAATATGCGAGTTTTGCAAAGCCGTGACAAAACTGGATGCAAAGTGCTGGGCCTTTCTGTTCTTGAATTTGGGAACCAGTAATGGGAATAACAGGAATTAAGGTAGGACATCAACAACTTGATGAATCAGAAATGGATACTTTTGCTCGGAAAGGAACAACGAAGGAGCTTTCTAAATGCCAGGAAGTGCCCTTGCATAACCTCACAAAGCTGTTTCTTTTAGCACTATACAACAAATCCAAGTCCAAGCGTTGCCTTTCAGACAGGAGCTGCCATGCTTGCAGTTTGTTACATGTCATTTTTCCTAAAGCTGTTAACGTCTAACAATAGGAAGTACCTAATACACCTCATCAGGCTGCAGAACAGCATGAGAGAAGGAATAAGCTTTGACCTGCAGGATCAGGTCCACCTTAATTGAAGGCTTTGCTCCATGTTACTGGTAAACTGGACGAGGTAACAAACACAGAAACATTACAGCCAGGACAACTGTCTCCATCAGTTGCTGCATGTACACAAAAACCACACAGCAGAATTTCAGATCACTGGAAATCAACTCCTGGACAGTGAGTGACCTACCAGTTACACTTTGTGAGTTTTTCACCATGCTCTGGCTCTCTACAGAGTATTTACAGAGACTTGGGGATTTTAGCTTAAATTACCAACACAGAATGCAAGGGATTCATTTGCAATTTATACCTAATTTGCCTTATTTTCCTGTCTTTTAGATTAGCACAGACAGGCTTTCAGTGGCTGTGGCTCATCAAAAAGCCACGCTCAGTGTCAGGGAGCACATGTAAGAACAAGTTTACAGCGTTAGCACAGCTTCACCTCTTATTATTTTCTGAACACTGCACCCAGCAGCAAATGCAAAGTATCAGGACAATCAAAACCCCCTTGTCAGACACATAAAAAGGAACATTTCACTCAAGCATTAAAGTAGCATTTCTCATAGCATAAAAGCATTCAGTAATGCTAAAGGTGTTATACTGGGGCAATCAAACAGAGTCATTTTATATTTTGAGAGAGAGGGAGTATTTGCACTCATGCCTCATTTGTCAGGCATGGGCTTTGAGACAGAAGATTTACCATGTGCTAAATAGATTTTGCTGCTGACAGGACAATAAAGGGAAGTTTTTTGGAAGCAATTAGCCAGCACACAGATGAAAGTCCATTTAATGTAAGGTTTCCAAGCAAAAGAAGAAACCCAACCAAAAAACCAAACCTTTATTTCAGGAAATCCTGCTCAAGGGAATGTTTCATTTATATTTCTTAAAAGAACACAGGCAATCTTGAGCAGCTGACAGCACAGTAACCTCTCCCAACGTTTTTGTGGTTTCCTTAATACTGATGCATTAGCCAGAGAGAATGAAGCTATTCCAAACGGGAGTCCCAGCAGACTGCCTTATCTGAGACACCCCATCCTTCAGATGCACCTGATCTTAAAAAAGACTTATTGGCATCAATTCCTCACTACAGAGATGCTCTAATAAAAAATTCAGAGTTTTAAGTTACTTTGAGTGTAATTTGACTTCCTCTGTTTACTTTCCATCCCTAAAGAAAAACCTGTGTGAAAAGGTTTTTTCAGCCCGATGACAAATCAAAGATGCTCAATTGTTTCGATGCCCCAATCTCACAGTACCAGAGAAAAGTCTCAGAGTACTTCCCTGTGAAGAGGCTCTCTGAGTATGCTTACAACATATTTGTAATTCTTCATTCCCCGTAAAAATACTAAGATTTCCGCTACAGAATGAAAAAATACAATACACCTAACTAGCTCAGGCTTTCTGCAGCCAAAATTCTGAGACTTCAAGTCACTGCTTTCATTGCTGCTCTCCACACCCCAAAATCTGAGTGTATTTCAGGTTTACTGAACCTACTATTCTTCACCCCCCTAAAATTATAACAATAATTTTAGTGAATAATTCCCTTACAGGCCCCATGATAATGGTTTCACCAATTCTGTTTCTGGAAATACATTTGCCAACGGAATATAAAGGAAATTTTCACACATTTGAAGCAACTTCTCTATTTTTCTGTCCCTCATCCTCCTATTTATCTAGAAGGATGAGAAAACAAACATGAAACTACCCAGCAACTGGATTTACTGGATCCATGTGCATATGGTACAAGTAGGTGCCTCACAGGGCTCAATCACAGAGGAGTAAAGACAGTACAAACATTTCTGTGGAACTGGGCTATTGTGGTCAAATGCAGTCATCTTGACCAGTACCTATAATTTTGTCTTCCATTTTGTTTTTGAGGTTGGTTTTGGTTTGCCTTCAATTATTTTCTTTTTTCTTTAATAAATTCAGTTCGTTATGAAAGGTGACAGGGTTAACAATTTTGTTTGAACTGTCATAAACCAAGAATCAGAGGAGAAGGAATGCAGGAGGGTCTAAGCATCCTGCCATTTCTGTGAGCTTATTTTTGAATTACAGACTGCAAAAATTTATCAGCCCATGCAGGTTGAAGCTATTACCTTTCTATTAAATGCAGTGGAAGAACTCACCCTGTAGGTTTTCAAAACAACAGCTGAAATGTCTCCCTTCCAATTTTAAGCCTAGTATTTTGCATTTTGAAAGGGCCCTCAGCTTCAGCTGAAATCCATTCCTGCTCTATTACCTAACTCCTTTGAGTTTCCTGCACAGTTTCGAAGAACTGCCTCTTGGGGTACCTGGCACCAGCACAACCCAGAGTTTTGACCACAAGCACTTTCTCATCACAGGTGTTAGAAGTGGGAACAGCAGTTCATCACTGCTGGGAAAGATCTGGACTTGCTGAGTATTGGAAAGCTCAAGGAAAATGGATGGACTACAAATTAAACAACTTTGTATACAGATTGATTTTCCAGTTTGCTATGATAAAACATCAATTTCAATGAGTAACAGTGACCTAAATCTCTCACATCTTTTGGCATTTCAAAGATAAAAATAAAAGGTGCCTGAAAAAAAGCAAAAAAGCAAGCATTTACACAAGCACACACACATCTAATTTGCTTTACTGAGTTCTCTTGAGCCACTTACAACAGGCTCCCTTTAACACCTGGCAGTGCTCCAGCCAGCAGCAAGAAGTGGAAGTCTCTCCCCAAGGTGACTTTCACTGTTTGAGCTTGATAGGTATTTGGCTTCCAGAGATATTATAAAGTTGAAATGAAGTGTTATCCGCTACATCTTTTGTGCAATGAATGTTATGTAGGGACTCCGTGTAACACTAAAAGAATAACAGGTAGGGGAAAATTACTCAGAGATATCTCATTTTGAAAAGGCAGATGTTCTGTATTTAAAATATGTCAAATATTAAATTCTATTACGCCTTCTTCTTGCTTCACTGCTACAGGCATTTTCAAAGATGAGGGGAAAAGCAAAGCAAAACTGTCAATGCATCTAGATTAAGGTTGTTTACTTAAAACACTACTGAAAAGAATAACCTTTATAAATTATGGGTTTGAAACAACAGGGGAAGGAACGGAGAATAAAGGAACAGCAGCGTCCAGGAGCATTCACGCTTACAACCTTTGCTGTGCTGCATTTCAAGAGGAAGAATTTCAGAGGCATCGCTCTCCAGCAAGCTAGAAATTCACACAATTTAGCAAAAGTGACAATTTCCTTTTAAGAATCCAAAAATGCATACTGAACAGCATTAGGTTGACTACTCCCCACATAAGCTATCCAGCAAAGAAAGAATACATTTGGAAAACATCTCTGGTCTCTTGGCTCTTAAAAAACACGACCTGTGTTATTTACTCTGTCAGAGGAGGTACCTTGTGCTGCCACTTTCTTTGCAAGACAGATATGCTGGAGACTGTGACTGACACTGTCCAGTAGAGCCTTTTAGTTACAAACACAACGAATACAGGTTCTAAACCCTTCCTTAAAGGAGCATGGAGCAAGCACAGCAATGTAGAGCATGAAAGGCTACTGCTCAGAGTAAAAAGAAAAGCTGAGCACAGACCTACCCCCTGAGCACAGTGTGACTATCTCAGCTATACCCACTGGATATTACTGAAAAGAGACGTGAGGATTCCCACCACAGGAAATGTTGCTCCTTTACAAGGACAAGTACCAGCTGCACACTGAATAAACGGCCAGATCCATGTGGGCGTTTTGGTTCGGGGTTTTTTTTTTTTTTGGGGGGGGGGGGGGAGGGGATGTTATTTGTATTTTTAATTTCTTTAAATCTGTGAGGGAACAGGCAGAGACACAAAACTGCAGGTTTTGGGCTAAACACCTCCTGCTCCTGCAAGTGAATGCCCAGCAGCCATGTGTTTGCATCTCCCATGCCAGGTAGATTTCTTCACCACCCTCCTCTGAGCAGCAAGGTCAGAATTCTGCCACTGCACAGAGGTACCAGAAAACTTCATTTTCTCTGTAAGGCTCTCACATATAATAGCATGAGCTATGAAAGCACTATGATGATACCTATTAGAAATGATAGTGTCAATGACAATTAACTCCAGGGCAATTAACCAATTCTGCTAAACCCCGGTGACACAGTTTTCATTTTCACAATCCCTACCAAAACAAAATGCAAGTTGAAGACCAAAGTGATGTAAAAAAATTGTAAAATCTGACCTCATATTAGTATCTAAGAGCTTTTAAATCTATGCCATTTTATCACAGCAAGAAGAAGTCAAAACAAAACCATTTCAGAGGCAACAGCAAACCCAGCAAAGTCTCAGCACCTTTTCTGACAGTCATAGCTAAGTGAGGCGGTGTTTTGACATTTCAAAATCACTTTTCTCAACAACTGGGTTTCTAGTATTTTTTTGTTGGTCTTTTTAGCTATGAATTACTAGGAAACAGCTCTGGATAGTATATAAGCTGAAGTCAGTGGCATTATTTGAAACAACACAAATGGAGAGTAAGACAGCTACACATCCTACCCCCATTCTGGAAACACTTCAGTGCCTGCAATGACCTACAGTAACAGAGGAAAGCCTTGCTCTTTGAAACGGAACAGTAGCTCCAGGGTTGCTGTTTTTTCAATTTTCCTTTCCCATATGCAGCTACAATGCCTGTTTTGAAGCTGCCACTGTCCTGTTCTGTGGGAAGACGGAAAAACAGGAGGTCCCTGACACAGAGGAGAAAATCGCACCTCTGAGGCCCTGACAAACACGCAGCTTTTATCAGAGGCACGACTATTTCAGCCAAACTACTTCACTCCATGTGGTCCCGTTATCTAGGGACCACTGCATGGCCTCACCTCTATTTTTACAGTCATAGCTATAATCTTATGCCCTTGCATAGCTGCACTTACAGCCCCCTGAAACTATGCACTACTATTAGTACATACAAAAAGGTGTCCATCCCCACTGTAATTTTATCACTTCCTTCCTGCAAATAACAGTTGTTGTTGCTGTCAGTAGAAAGAAAACAACATTTCTTTCATGTAAGTCACAAACTAAATACATTAGATTATTTGAAGAGCTAATAAAAATGTGGGGGTTTTTTGTTCATCTGTTTTATTTTTATTTAAAGACCTTCATCTCCTTCCAACCACGAGAAAATAGGCCAGCTATATTTACCTTCTAACTAACTGCAACAAACATTAAACCAGATATTCAGTTTATTATAATGTGTACAGGCCCACTGACCTCAGGAAATCAACATTCATTTACTTCAACCTGAGGATCTGATGGCCTGAATAGATATCTTAGAGGACTGCAATTCTGGAACACCAGTGAAAATCAACACTGATTTACACAGTGACCTCTGTTCAAGTCCTTTTAACACAGAAAGCAGTTGAACAATTCCTCCCCTTTTTAGAAATTTTTAAAAAGGGAATCACCCTTAATCTTTGTAACGTTCCAGTGGTACTGAAAGCATGCAAGGCACCTGTGAACACACAGCACCTGCTCAACAGAGATTGCAAAATTACCTTACACAAGGAACAAAAGATACCAGAAATAATTAAAACATTTGCAACACCTCTAATCCAGCCAAACCTGAGGGACAGGTCACTTGGGAGCACACTCAGCTTTCCCCACGCATTAGGAGTAAGATGCCTTTCACAAGATTGTTGCCAATTTGAAATGCTATGGTGTTACTTACATAGGCTGTTTCCTGTTCTAAAGGACAAATGCATAATCACATAATGTTACTGCAGATTGTCACTAATTTAAGACATATTTCCAAGCATATTTTCCTCAGCCAAGCCCTACCAACTCATCAGTTTTTGTATCACTGTATGTGTTCGCAGGGCAACGCTGTGAACTGCTGCAGTAGAATACAGTGAATGTTACAAGAATAAGCAGCCTGAGAAGGGGTTCTAGTGTTTTTGTTTGGTTAACCTGGATAATTTCTATCCTCAGTTTACTGCTCTGTGAACAGCTGTATCAGCACACCTGAGAGGGAGCAATCTAGACACAGAGGTGAAACTGAGAAAGCCCTGAACTCAGCTCTGCTGGCAAACGCAACGTTCGAAATCACTGAGGATCACAACAGCACGACTGTCATCACTCAGGCTACTCCCTGCTATTCCTATTCCATGATTAGATGGCACTTTGCCATTTTCCTCAGTGGTTATTAACCTCTCACCTTGGTTTCAGTTCTCCTTGTAGTTCCATCTTCAGAAGTGACAATAGACACGTGGGAAGTGGGAGTGCCTGGGTCTTCCTCCACAGTAACTGTCTCTTCCACCATTTCTTGAGGCTCTTGCATCATTGCTATTGAAGTCTGGTTACTGGGACTTTGTTCCTAAAGAAGCAGGTAAAAAAAAAATTGAACTTTTAAACTTCTACCATCATGGTATAACTATTCTACTGATTTTAGCCTCTTTGATTGAAAAAAACCCCACATTTTACCCAACAATTTGCAAGCAGAAATTCTGAGAAGGGAGTATTTCCTGTGTCAGACAAGTTTGCTGCAACTGTGCTGGTATGACTGGGCTCAGTGCAGCAAATAGAAATCATGTGAAGCATCAATCAAGTACTTCTTATTAACAGGCAACAGACTAACAGACTACTATCTTATATTTAAATCTGCTTTCAGCTTTCTCTTCAGTGCCCAGGATAGGAGGAGTGGAATTTTTGTCTGCAAAAACATTATTTTAGTTCTGCAGTGAACAGGCCCACTGGCTTTCAGAGCAGTTAATCTTACACACCATTGAAAGTTTCTTTTCATTTGATAAAGTACACTCAGCTGGAGACTAGAGAAGGCTATAAAACATCAACACCTACAATTAAACAGACACCTTTCTCAAACTGTCCAAAGCAATGATAATTTAACAAAAAATGAATGGCTAGAGATTAATTCAGTGAAATGCTTCCCTTCCCACATCTTCACTAAGTCCATAAGGTCTAACTGGCTACAAGCTTATTTAAAATTTATAACAGATAGACAACATGATAAAAACTAAACAGAAAGAAGGGAGATCAAAGGCGGGTTCTTGCAGGGATACTGCCCAAAGAGAACGCTCTGCTGCTCACCAGCACCAGCATCTGAACCTTCCTTTTTCTTATGCAATTGTGTGTTTCAGCAAAGAAATCAGAGAAGCTCCCTTTGGTAGATGAATGTCTTTCAGAAGTTTCCCAGCAAGAGGCCAATAAAGGACCAGCTTACACACTGAGAACTCAGCCTTTTGCCCAGCATTATGAATCCTCAGCCATGTAAAATGCAATGACAGACTGATCATTTCATTATGAGCCCTGAAGGTATCTGGCTACACAGGCTTTAAAGCCAAAGCAGGGCTTCTGCTGGCACATCCTGTCACAGACACTCAAAAGACGATCCTTTATTAAGGTCTATATACACACACACACACGTATTTTTACACACTTATTTTAAAAACAAAAAATCCAAGAAGAATGACTCTCAGCCCAAAACTGCAAATTTAACACATTTTGCCTAAAGCAAACTCTCTGGACAAATCCACTCTATCTCTTCACATCACAGGAAAATAAAAAGGGTTGGGATGAAACTGTTGCAATGAAGGTGCTCAGCCTAATTACGTAAAGGGTTAAACATTCTCCACACGTGAACAGCTTTATCACCACAACACTACATTTTTCAACATTTTGTTTAGAAAAATTGCATTTCAACCCAGCTATAGCCTTTGGATTTCCCTTTTTGCTGTGCCATGTTTTGTGCAGGCCTCCAGTGACCTTTGGCTGCTGAGGTCTCATTAAGGTCCACATTTAATTCTTGCATGATCTATAACTTCCCCTTTAACAAGCTGAGATGTCCCTGCTCAGTTTTACTTCATTTACAGCTGTATTCTGACCTTCTGGAACTCAGACTTCAGTAAGAAAGCCACTCCCATTTTCAGGTAAGCACGAATATTAACCAAGAGCATGATAATAAGCCTCTGGCAATCACCTCAGTCAAAACACAGCATGGACAGCCTTCAAAGGTAAGGCACCAGAAGTGACAGAAGCAGGCACTTCTTCCATTTCTATTGAAACCACAGAACAACTCAGGGTACAGAATCAATCAATGAGAATAAGGCTTCCGAAATCCTAAATAAAATCACTCCTTCCAGTCTGCAGTACTCAAATCATTATTGGCACATAACTTATGATACATGCTGAATTCTTTATGGTAGAGTTCAGATGTCACACCATGTCTTCTGCGCATGGCTCCAGAAGGGGAACTTGCTCCTGCAATAAATACATTATTCTCTTCACATTTTTCTTAAGAAACTGTGTTACAACTGCAACTCCCTTTCTCACACCCCACAGCAAAGCTTTCCTCCAAAGAGAATAATTTACACAATACTGCAATACAGTAGAGACTCAGAACTTCTATTCATCTTCACTCAACCAAACCTTACCAAGAACAAAGAAACCAGTTACACATAGAGGGTTTTTGCACAACACCTTATCCCTGTAAACCTCACCATCGAGTGCCAGAACTGCTTCAAGGTGGGACCTTCTCACTCCTCTCACACATGTATGTACACACACACAGCTCATCCACCACCTTCATTTCCAGATGCACTTGAGGTACTAGCATCTCTTTGTTCCCCTCTAGATTTTATACAGGCAGCCTCTGTTTTCTGATAATAAACCTGAGGAGATGGAAGGTGGAAAAAACTATTTTGTTCTTTGAGCTTCTGCAATACTTTTTCTTTATTAAAAAAAAATATAGAGTCTGCCTTTGTATTCAGACTGCCTGTGGGCAAAGGAAACCTTAAAAGCTGGGCACTTAAACATGAGCAAATTGCAAGCTAGAGCATATTGACTTTAAATGAGCACTGTGCTGGGTTTTATCCTCTGGCTGCTTCTAAAATGAAGATTCAGGCAGATATGGTACAGATCTGCATTCCTAGAAGAGAAAACTATTGTTAGCAAGAGACTGTCCTAAGCATCAGAAAGCCTAAAAGCTTGCAAAGTTCAAGGTAGATATCTCAACACAGGTAACCCGACTGCATCTGCTGTGTCTTCCTTCTTACTATGGGAGCTACTGCGGAATGCAGGGAGCCAAGGGGACAGCCTATCACCCAGCTTACCCCTGAATTACCTGAACCAGGTGGTTCTTTGATCTCCAAACCCAGCACTTTCTCTACATCGCTAGCTTGGAGCTGTCACAAGCTGACATTAATGCAGAAAAGATGCAAAGGTTTTGTTATCTGTTTTTAGACTCCATCATTAAGGATTTTAGGTCATCACAAATTGCAGAAACTGGGACACATTACCCCTTTCAACTACTTACTCAGCTTCGAAGCCAGTATTTAGGACGCTCTTTTTTGCTAAATACACCTCAGCATCTCAGATACCAAACATTTGGCAGGTAAGTCTAATTATCCAGAGTAAACCACAAGTTGCTGGATAGGGCTGGAACATGACACCCCTAATGAATAATCCCACCAGTAGCTCCCTGCCTGCTAGAAGGAGGTTAATTCCAGTTCAGAACAACACACACTCATTTACCTTACTGGGGGCTTTCAAAGCAAAAGCAGTGTGATTACAAAACACTACCAAATTATGAGAACAGATTCCAGTACAGCTATTGCATGTGGTGCCAGCAGTCATGACTCTTGTTTTTACTTTTGCTTTTTTGAGACCAAATGAATCCTATCCTGTTGATTTGTACTTGCGTCTCCAGTGTGCTTTAAAAGCACCACGCTATTTAAAACACAAAGCAACAATCAATTTACCTCCAGCCTGTAAAAGTTAAGCGCAGATGAAACAGCTAAAGACCTTGTAAAATAACCAAGAAACATAAAATAACAGTAATTCTTGTTTTGTTAAAGAACAGTGATTTATCATTTAGGGCACATATCTCCTAGGGCCTTTTTTGCATTAGAATGCTACAGCTTCTGTAATCATCACCATTTCAACTCCTAACGTTGTATTTCCATCAAAGTAGCTACTTTGTATCTGTTTTAATAAAAGAATAACCTCCCCCAGCAGGATCAGACATCCTACTTTAAGACAGTAAACAAAGTTCTTTATTCTCTGCCTATGGAACAACTTTAAACAGTCTGGAAATAATATAAAATTGCATGAGATTATTATTTCCACTAAAACAGCCCCTCTTCAAGAACACTGGAATCATGTACATCGAATCTTCATTCTCCCCAACATCCCCTTTGTTCAGAAGATTGCAGTGCAGGCTATTCCAGCTACTCCTTACTCCAGGCTACTGTCAGATACCAAATCTGAAGGTTTTTGCAAAGCACAAAGGCTGGATTCTACATCAGTGGACATACTTGTCCTCAGTCAACCCCAGCACACACAAAGCTCAAGTGCATCAGCTCCTGTGAAACATATTACAAGTCTGGGTGTAATTAATGGCACTGGACAACAACGATAATTTAATTAAATGTGGAGTCTCTCTCCTCTACTACTCTTTAAATTACTTATTACAGCTTCAATCTGTGCAAAGCACGAGACTATTTCGAAGCGTAAAGCAAGCAAAGACTGGCTTTGTCAGAGCCTAGTCCCAGGCTGATGCTCTGCCCCACTGGTCTCCTTCCCACTCAGGTGTGCACTTCCAGCTCAGTCATGTCCTCAAGCTTTTATTTGCTGAAGGCATGTGGAGAAAGACACAGAAGGCAAGTCTGCAGGAACACAGCAGCTGAAAAAAGTCTGTACTGAGATCTGCATCAGACTGGGATATCAGAGAGGAAGGAAATCACTGGAGGAATTTGTTGAACTTGGTGTATTTGTGGTAGACTTTTTCTAGTAAAAGATCCAACTCCCCAGCAGCTGAAGACTCTCAAATCTGGTTATCACATCCTCCTGCCTTATCAGAGCATCCTCCTTTCACCACAGCCTCAAGATGCCTGCTGTGCTCTCTGCCCCAATTTGTCCTGAGAGCCTTCTGTGCACCTCAGCAGTGCAAAAGATGGACTCAGAGCCGAGCAGCTCACGCCCATGGCTGAGCCTGTGTCGCCTGAGGGGCAGCAGGTCAGGACAGCAGTACTGTCCCACTCTTCCTAGTTTGTTCTTCAGAAACAGGGGAGCCCTCACACGCTGCAGTGCTTGCATTACTGCAAGGCAGGGCACCTCCTGCAAGCACATGGAGACCATAAATTCAAGGACTGACACAGGCTGTATCCCCCAGTTCAAAAAACACAGCAAGGTCCAGGTCTTCAGCACCAAGCACAGGTATGCAGCCAGACCTATCTAAATTCTTCATGACTGGGGAAACATTGCCCCAAAGCTGGGATCAAATCGTGGCACATTCAAGCAAAATGGCTCTAGAACAACAAAAAGCACATGGACCAGCCTGTACTGAAACCCAGGCAGAACACAATGCTGGAAGGAGAATCTGCAAGACAGACAATGACTTAAGGATGGGAATATATAAATATCTACTTTGCTGCAGAAAAACTAATCTCCATTTAGTAAACCTGCTTTTCTGTTCTGTCATGTGAAATAAAATGTAGGGTTCATATATATAAATCTGTATTTATGTATATGTATGTATACAATGCATTCAGTGCACTTCAATGTGAACCCGAACACATTAACCTATGAGAAAGCTTCAAGCTCTGTTAGAGCTCTGACACAAGCTCTACCCTAAGGCTGGTCAGTTCGGAACAGAAGGGAAATGTTAGCCCCAAATGAAAGCAGGCTGTCCTGGCACGGGGTACCAGAATGAACTCAGCCCCACACCACAATGCACTAACTGTTTCCTGAACACTTACACACTTCCTTTGTCCTTTAGAAACACACACGACAAGCAATGAACAAATAATGCCAAGAGCTTTTAAAGCACCAAGGTTAAAAGGAACATTTCAGCAACTGGAGAAAACCCTCAGCTATAGAAGTTCTGAAAAGCCACAAAGAGGGGCATTTTTTGGAAGCAGGCATGGTAATTCACCCTTTGAAGGCATCACACCTTTCAGGGAGAGCAAGAGGCGGAGGTGAAGGAGAAGGAATCAAACCCCAGACAAGGCCTGGAGTAGCAATATTCATCCCTCAAGTACAGCAAGGCACACTGGGGTTCTGTTCAGCCACGCGGTAGCTGCCCATCAACGAGGAAATCCAGTGCCTGCCCAACGGTCAACAAAGAGGGCTTTTATGCTATTTTAAACAATCTGAAGTGTCTCAGTTAATGGAAGACCGGGCAATTGGCCCTCAACTATTTCTAATTGACTGGAATGATGGATGAAGCTAAAGGGAAAGCTGACCCACTGAACTTTTCCATACAAAGCTAAGAAACTGAAGGAGATTGTAAACAGTTTATAAGAAGGAGAAGTGGGAGAAGCAGAATCCCAGGGGCTTTGCTCCTCTCAACCTGCTGTTGTTTCAGGCGAAGGAAAACAAAGAGCTTCAACTCTGAGCAACAAACAAAAAATACAGGGGAAGGCCTAAACGAATAGGGTATTTTTCCCATGCTCTCCTCCCCTTTCTCCAGGAGCTGTTTAGCTCTGCCACGCAAGCTGGTCCTTTGAATCAGAAAGGGCAATTTGTCACTCTGACAAGATGTCTCTCAGGGCTCTCTATTGCCTTGCCCTGCTTTTCAGATTGACTGGGTGTTAACCAAGGATGTCAAGCCATTACATCTCAGTCAGCTTCAACAGATGTGATGATATATACTTAAAACTTACATGTTAATCAGTGCCACTACATTAGGTAATGTTCAGGAAACCACACATGCCCGCTGATTTTCTGAACAGAACCATCACTAGCAGCTTTTGCACTGCAAAGGGCAACAGTGCTGCAATGTGACAGAGCTGTCTGCTCACCTCAACGGCTCCTGGGAAGGAAGACTGAGGACATGCAACTTCCAGATGGGGAAATGGATGAGTAATAGGTTCAAATTCACACCATCTAACTTTAGGCAGCTTAGCAAGGTATCTAAATGCAGGATAACTTAATTCTTTCCCTTTAGTGGAAAAGAAGAGTAGGAGCCTCAGAGAACAGATCTTGCACAGACTAAATTACTTCCTTGGACATATCCAGCTCTTGCCATCAATTCTGCAGGGAAATTATATCAAGTGCTTCAAGACAGCATTAAAGCTGGAGGATGAATCCAGGCCTCAAAGCCCCAGTGTAAGTACTCTGTGTAGAACCCAGAACAGGACAAGGGTATCACAAATCATCACTCAAGTCCCTTAGTCACAAGCCCTTTTTCTCCCAGTAGTTCAGCAAGATCAAGTAGTAAAATAGAAGCATAAGCCATTATTTGTAAAACGAAAATAACACAGGACAAAAAATAAAAGCCCCCCAAAAAGAAAGAGCACCTGGCACACACAGCTCTCTTTCCCTTAACTGTCAACAGCATGGCCAGTGTTTATCTGGACAGTCTGCCCAGTAGGAAACTGAGCAGGAAATGACTGTTTCTCACCAAGATCTGTACAGGGAGTTCACTGCAATTTGCCAAACTAGCTGCCAAAGAGGAATACAATGTAAATCTACATGCCTAATCTTTGACCAAACCCGAAACAGATCTGACTTGCTTCCCCTCTAAAGCCTTTCAGATGAACCAACCAAGGCTAAATTAGGGAGATTTTTCCTGGGATGAGGTTACATCATGGATTATAATTTTCCAGCAAGTTTTTTCCTTCATCTCCACCTGCTGCCTCTACAATGCTGGCATTAAGGGTGGTGTGGGATGACTAATTTTACATTCCTTTCTGCAAGACAGGCGTTCAGATTTCATTTCTTCTAGGCCCCACAGAGTTCGGATCACAAATTAAATGGATGTATGTATTACTAGATAGCAAGTCCACACACTTACATGCACATGGGATTCAGAAGAACAAGCTAGGTCCTTCATCTAAAACAAAAAAAACAACGTCAGTTTGGCAGGTGAGAGAGCAGAAAGTTTTTTTATGCGGTCTGTGTGTCCCAGACTACCCCAGCCACCTTCACACACCATTAGTGAGTTAAACCAAAGCCTGCCAGACCCTGCCAGCTCTAGGCTAACACACACACGCCTACTTGCACTGCTACAAAACTACCTTAGAGAATTGCTTTTAACTTCAAGGCAGATGTAAACCATCTCTGCATTCTTTGAATTATGACCAAGGCTGGAGCATTATTTGAGTGTCCTAGGAGCCATATCGGATCAGTGTTAAATTTAACTCCTCACCCACCCACAATCTTGCCAGTAGATCTGAACTACTCAACAAAAATGCTTTTTGTGGAAAAACACACAACACAAAAAGCAAAAAAGCCCAAAAAAACAACAACAAAAAAGCTTTTCTAATCCTGAGGGAAACAGAACAAACAGTCCGCTGATGATTTTTTAAGCCTGCATTCTAAGAAAGCTGTTCCTTAAAATAAATTATTTCTCATTCTAGGAAATACAAAGCAATTGATAATAAACCCAATCACCCGTCTTGCAAGGACTGTGCCTGCCAGTGTCTCCCACTATACGAGCAGGTCTGCCTGGCAGCGAGGCAGCAGGACTGGATCAGTCCAAACAGCTCCCCAGGAGATTACCCCTGTTAAATCTCACACTACTTCTTCCCTCTGCATCTCACCCCGTTCCAGCCCCACACCAAAAGCCGTGGTCTGAACAGAGCACAGCAGGAACGTGTGAACAGCCTCGAGCACAGCCCGGCTCCCACTGCTGTGTAACCCCAGAGAGCAGAAAAGGGACAGCAGGAAAGGAACTGTGCGGGAGGTCTCTGCATAGCTACAAGTCCATTGGAACACCGAAGACACAAACAAGTGAACAAGCCAAAGGCTGCTCCGACTGCTGTAAATCTTCCAAATGGAAGAGATTCCAGGAGAAAGACAATTTTCCCAAGCAGGATGCAGTTACTGTGCTGTTTCAACTACCCAAGAGAGTTCACTGATGGCTTTTTGTCCAGCAGTCTGTTTACTTCACACATTTTCTGTTTATTCCCTACGACTGACCTTGTAACCCCTGCTTGTACATGGCCAGCCCTCACACACGGGTAAGAGAGCAAGTGCCCGTGCTAAGCTCGTGCTAAACTGGCAATAAACAGTACGGAAAGGAAAAAATAAAAGGAAAAACAAAAGATGAAAGTGAGCACCTGGATATGAGGGAAAATGGTGAATAAGAACCTGTTCAGTTCTCGTATCCACAGCTGTGGAAGGATGTGGGTGCACTGCAGCAGGCTCAAAGCACAGCTAACAGAACAGCCGGAGAGCAGGATCAGAGGTCTCTCCTTCATGCCTAAGGTCTGAGCTATTAACCTTGGAAGGAGGTCAAGGAGCGATATGATTACAAGTCAAGTGCCTAAAGGTATAATGGAAAGCTGATGGAGAACCCTTCAGAGAGAGGGGTTTAACCAGTGCCAGTGATGAAGACTGACAAGATGCACACACACATTTAATTTTAAGACAGCAAATGTGAATTGTGCAAGTAAAGAAACACACAGTAAAATTTTGCTGCTTAACAGGTTGGACATTAATTATTTTTAAGAAACATGTTCTTGTTTACTCATAAACCTGGTCATGGAGAGGTGTTCACGTGCATGCACACAACCGCTCCTTGACTACTGCAATGCTCTGAAGATTGTTCAGGCTAAGAATAAATTATTTAAAGCTTGTGAAGGAATTCCCCATCCCCCCCACCTGCTCTCAGCAAACTACACTTAAAAGCAATAAAGAGATTTTTGTAAGCCACAGAAGGGGCTAATGATGCCTGTTCATCTTTTGGCCTAAGGAGTTCTCTCTCCTCCCACCAGTGAGCAAGGGTGAAGCCCCTTCTCAGCTGTCAAGCAGTACTTCAAGTAAGGCCAATGCAAACCAGACCATTCTGTCAACTGAGAAACCACCACCACCCAGGAAGGGCTCTGTCCCATTCCCCAGCCTTTGCTGTCCACAGCACAGCTCCCAAGAACCTGTAGTGCCAGCATAACTGAAATAGCTGTGTGGAGCAGGAACCAGTGAAGGGGGAAAGAGAAGAGATGAGCACCATTTATCCAGGCACTGTCACCTGGTAAATTAATGGGAAACCACTGGCTCCACTCAGTTTATAGTAAGAGTGCTCAATATCGAGTCAGGCCATTCAGCAAGGACTGCTATTACTGCATGACGAGCATGAATCTCAAAAAGGAAAAAGTCATTTAAGCTAAGGTGGAAGTCACTTGCCCAGAGGTAAATACCTTCACACCAGCAAAGTAAAATAGCTCTCAATTTCTTAGTTAAACGTGTTTGGCTTTTTCCATTTGTCATCAGCTCTGGCTAATGGTTCCACATACTTGGTGGAAATTGGCATCTTTCTATGACCACTCGCTCCTCCTGGCACTGTGTATACAGCCAGCTCTTCCAGAGTAAAGCATATGAATTGTAAAATCCTATCACATTTGCCAAGCACTCAATTATTTACATAGTACCTTTTTATTATTATTTCTGATATGCTTTTGCTTGGGACTTCACAATGAAATTCAAATATGATGAGGACTAAGACAAGATGCAGCCCAAGAGTCAGCAATCTAAATCACTTTTAAACAGGTTCTCAGAGGGCTTTTGAGAGAGCCATTTCTCAGTTAAACACAGAGATAAAAACAAGAGATCATATAGGATGAAATTAGGGACTTGCTATTAACAACCATCAGTCAGAAAACTAAACTCATGCTCTGAATGCTGCACTTCTCTGCAGTTGGCAAGCCAAGCTGTTTGAACCTAGGGACAGGACAGCTGTACTTCCCTCCCACTCCTTGTTGTGGTTTTATGCCAGAAAACAGAATCTTTAATTTTTCCAGAGAAGCCCTGCCAAGCTGAGGCTGCAAATAGGATACTGTGCCTTAGTAAACTCCCAGCCAGCTTGCTCACACCCTGGCCAGAACCGTTCCAAGTGCCTGAATCCCTACATGCACGCTGGCAGCAGTGACTGCCTGCCTTTCACACAAACGACCCTCCTGTGTTAGACTCCCTTTGTAAATCAGGCCTGTGCAGGGCATGCCATTTTCACCTGTTCTGGCAGAATATGCAGCACCCAGGTTCCAGTCTTGCCTTCTCTCCTTTACAGGCCTTCCTGTGACCCACCTCCACTATTAAAACTTTGGCAGAAATACACCAAACGCCTCCATAAAAGCATTAGCTGTCCTGGGATCATCTATACACAACAGCAGTCCTTCCCAGAGTTCAAATGAAGCTGTTTCATTTTTCTTCCAAATCTTCACAAAGAATCAAAGATAAACACCCATCCCACCCACCTTTTTTAAACAGTAGGACAGATTCAATCACTACAAATTTAGCAGCAGCAAGTCCACCGCCCACAATGAACACCCTGCCATAAACACTGTTTCTGCCTCCAGGACTCACCCTGAGCACAGCACTGGGAATATTCTCAGAAACACACACCAGCAGGGTTCATCCTACTTTGGTTTTCAGCTTGCAGGTTTATTTTTTCCCCAAGAGAAAGCCAGTGTCTTTTAATTCCTTCCCAGAGTCCCCAGCAGCAAAAAACATCTCCAAAAAGGTGCTGCTGAATCCACACGTCAGGTTTGCTGACCTGGACTAACCCATCACTCATACTGATATTAACAAATTGTTATCAAATAAAGTTGTCTGACAGAAATCTGTAATAGTCCACATCTCAGCTTGCTAAATCAGGGAGTACAACAGTTAGCAACAGATAAACATATGCATGGAAGAGGGTAAGTTTGGCAAACAGTTGCAAAAGCGACGCTGGAGCCTGAAGAACACCAGAAAAAGATGAGCAGAGGAGAAAAGCATTATGAAATGCATGAGTCCATCCAGGGAGGGCAAAACCAAACAATAAAGCACGTCAGGGAAAGTGGAGTACAGATAAAAATGAGAAGACAGAGAACCCATAAATGAGAAGAATGGCATGTGGAAGCCAAATCAGCGGCTTTCATACAAAAAAAAGTGGCAGGAAAAGGGAAGGAGAGGGAAAGTATGAAAGAAATATTTCAGTCTTTAATTCCATCCTCTTAACACTGCTTTTGTTCACCATATAAATCTGCTGGTGAACAGTAGCTCCCTCCACACATGGCAGTATATTAAGACTCTTTATTAAGGCTTTCCAAACACCGTAATGTCATTCTTTGGCTTTTTACGTGGTTTGCCTAGACTGTGTTTTTGTTGCTCAGCTCTCATTAGATGTGTATCTTGCACTGACAGGGAAGCGATTATAAAATACAAGAAACCTGAGCACAAGCCCAGTATTTGATTCGACACAAGTGAACACTCTCGGGCAACAGCACCTTGTGGGTGACTTGGGGATACTTCTGTATCCCTTCAGCATGAACAGAATGTGTCTGAACTATCCCATAGTGGTGTGCGAGCAATTAATTTAGGGAAGTACAGAAGGGGGAGGAGAGCACAGATCCAGATGTATCACAACCCACCTCCCACACCAGAAGCTCCTGTGCCAGCCCCAGCGCTCCCAGCCGCTGGGCAGGACAGCTCCTGGCTTAGGCAGACAAGCTGAGGACTGGGAGGAGGAATACTGCCCCAAGCCACAAATACCAGGGAAGCACAAGAGCAACATAACACAAAGATGGAGCCAAATTAATAAATCTTGCTTACAAGGGATGACAGCACGTCAGGAAGAGCAAATGTACCCATCTAGCTACCCGAGTGGAAGACAAAGATATCCACCCTGAACAGCAAATTGTGCCCAACACCATGAACACTTCATACCTCACAGGCAGAAAACTAGCCTGATTCTACACTTAATTCAATTATCTATGTCAACAGTGACCAAACACATCAGCATTTACTGCCTCCCACCATTTATCAGTTCACACACATAGAAATTAAATCGACTCCTGAACAAGGAATCACCAGCAACTCTGATCACAGAAAAAACACAGAAAACTGTTTTTGCCAAGAAGTTTAAACTGAGTACATCTCCATTCTGAAAATTAACTGAAACCAAAGGATAACCGTATCACTCACTTAACAAAAGCCACCAAATACATTCTAACAGGCTCTTAGTACACATCTAAAATGTGTTTAGAAACCCAGAAAATAGACCAGATAATGTGCTCTATATACCCTCAGCAGCAGACGTTACAGCTATTCTTAATCCTAGCTTTGTGAATCTGGTAGACATAACTCATTGTGCTTTTGGATCCATAATATTTTGCAAAGCACTGCAGTTTGCTGGCTTACAAACAAGCCCCGCCAGCTCACTGGGTAGAAAGATTTCTGCTGACTTCACCTACCATTTCACTCTCACTCATCAGGGATTAGTATTTTTCCCTGCTAAGGATGCAGGCTGCAAGTCCCAAGTAGGAAAGGTTACACCTGTCTGAAAAAGACTGGAAGCATTTTAATAGGTGATATACACACACAGCGAATGAGCACTGAAGAGGCACTTTATGATTTCTTCCAGGATGTTCAAGTAGCATATTCAAATTCAAGTAGCATTTCAAATGCTTTAGAAATTCTACTTCTTTTTTAAGATATAATTGATAAAATTTTTCATTATGCATTTAATACCCGTAACTTCTCTAAGAGGAAGTGAGAGAAGCCTCTGTATTCTTTGCAGACTTTCACGAAGCAATTTCTCCTCTTCACAACTTCACACCTGCACGTGTACCACAAGAAATAAAACCATTTTTTAATGGAGAGTATTTAATGCAATGTTAAGAACCTAAGAAACCATAAAGGTAGACTAACAAGCATTTCTGGTCCAGTCCTCTACCGGTAAGGTCACACCTCAGCACTCTGCCCATTCTAAAGCACTGCCATGTTCTGCAATGAACGTGGTTTTCCATCATAGGGACTTGCACTCCCATAGTCGATTTCTGTCTTCATACTCAGCAGGAAGAGAAGCAAATTTCAATACAAATCCATATAATTAATCTAATGAAATTTTACACAGTTAAAAGAGCAACTTCAGAACAAATCACTGAGTGAGCTGCTTCAAGAACATTCCCTTCACACCTGCAGCAACACCACGGGAGAAGAAAACATCAGTGAAAACCATTTCGTGTAACATTAGGCAGCATTTTGCAGTTTGAGCAGTCAAGCAAGTTCAAATAGTCAGCAGCAAAAAGCTTTTGTAAACCATTTTGATCTTGTTTCTACTAATCAAGTTTTACAAGAGAACTAATTCATTGTCAGGACCAGGTAGAGAGATGTTAAAAGTCTTCATCATCAATGACCATGCTACAGCACAAGTGTTCACTGTTCTTAGCCTCGGAGCAATACAAACTTGATGACAGAACAATGGACTTGTTTCCGAAAGACCACAAGTTCACGGAGGTTTGGAACTCAGCTGAACTGCCCCGCAGTGTGCATTAACTATCCAGCCCACCCTGCTCAGTCAGTGCAGGGCCACGTAGGGATGCAAACACAGCTGCAGCACAGGAAGGGGAAGGCTCTGCAATACCCTGCCTACTCCACAGCAGCTCTGCTCTGCAAGGTCTGTGCCTCAGGACAGCCAGTAGCTGTATCAGAGCTCATCGTTCCACATGCACACACGGATGAAGTGAGCGCCAAACAAAGAGACCTCCCGCTGCCGGGAGCTGGCCGGGCTCAGCTCAGCGTCACAGGGCCAGGGTGGGAACTGGCGTGTGTTGACATCACTTATGTGTGAGAACGCTGGTGGCTGACAGACAGCTCAAGCATTAGCTGCAGTCTGCTCCCCCGAAAGCCTGGCAGCAGTAGTCTGGAGGAGGCAGTCCCCAGCCCATCAAGAAATAACAAGTGACAATTCAGGAAAGCATGTTCGCTATCCATTCATGCGTGCATGCAATCTTGGGCCAAACAGTGCATGTGCTAAAAGGTTTTCCCTAGAGGAAATGTGTTTATTAATTAATATCTACTGAATTAATTGGTTCCCCATATGCTCTGCTGTGCTTCTAAGACTGGAGCCCTGTTGTTGTTATGGAAAGGTGTCAGGCGTGATGACCACCCAGAGGTTCATCAGAACACTTCAGTCAATCTGAAATACTAATCTGTGTTTTTGTATTCATCAAATTCATCAAATACAGTGTATCCATCTACGGAAGAAGTAATGGAAAAAGCATTTAAAATCTCAAATCCGTAATAACTTTAAAAAAGCCAACACATGCTCTTACTTCAGACACAAGTGTGGTATATAGCAGAAGCACAAAAGGAAAGTGCTGATCGGAGGCCATCAACTCATCTCATGGCCCCTCACCTGCAGTAACCCTGGTTGTTCCTTTCACACACAGCTACATTCCTTACACCAACCTGTTCCTAGCAACACTACTACCAAACTAACCTTTATATCCACCACATCCTCTCCCACTTCCTTTCATCAGTGCAGGAGAGGTATTTTTGGATTCTGACTACCTCTGGCACAACTCTGTACAGTGACATCATTTCCCTAATGTTATCAGTCTCTCAATGAGACACTTTATTCACCACATGTCAGTGTCAGCTGGCAGGGACCACAACTCCTGTCATTCCTAGTACTCCAGCACTCATCCTGCACCAGCCTCTTTGTGTAAGCTCAGGCTTTAGTTAGCAGAGTAGAGAGAGCAGTCCTACAACCTCCCTTTTGTAAGCACACGCTGGCACAGCGTGTGCATCCTCATCCCTGAGAGAGATGATTTACTCAGCAAGACTCCACTGCAATGCCACCTCTCCCAAACCCCCTGGATGCACCCACACGGTGCAGAGGACAGAAAAGCCTTTTCCAGAGTATGGGAAGATGAGCACTCATTATGGGAGCCTCTCTAGCAGATTCAGAGACCTCTGATGTTTATTTAGTCCATGTTTCTGATTTCAGCATTCCCTCACGTACACAATACCCACTTAGTCCAATTGAGAAACCTGAACATCAACAACTGTAATTACCACACCCAGTGGCAAACTCAGGCTGCAACAACAGCATCCCTGACGCAGGCAATGCTGGTCACCCTGGCTGCCTTTCAGAAACAGTCTGAAGTTGATGTCTACAGTAGAAAAGGAGTGTCTCAGCTATATTAAAATACTGTGTTCCAAGATGTTACTATCGTACCACCAGTACAACACACTGCTTTACTGCAAGCTGAACAGGCCCAAGAACCAGTCATTTGACATCATTCAGACAGAAACTGCTCTCACAGCATCAGAAAGGTCTCTGGTGCAGCCATAACTCCACTATTTGATTCCATACAGCCTCCACTCAGCCTGCAGTAGCAGAGGGGGGAGAGCAGTCCTACAACCACCCTCTCGTAAACACATGCTAGCACAGGCTTGAGATTCTTGAGCTTAAAACCTCAAGAAAATGAAGCTGAAGACAGCCTAACTGTACAACTTCAAAGAGTCAATTCTGCTGCAGGAAATGGTTAAAGCACATCACAAAAGAAACATGTATCAATATACACAGGTGTGATGGTAACATGTTCGAAACAGCTTCCTACAGAGGAAGACACTACCAGGTCACGCTGGTAAGCAGCAGAAGAGGCTGCAGAGAGGTATAAAACCACATTCCTAAATCAGAGGCCTTGTTAATAATAATTTCTTTATAAGTACATAATAACCAGAACAAAAATTAAAGCTACCATCAGAGAATAACATCTGCTGTAAGGCAGGCTGCAAACAGAGTCAGCAGGATCTATGCCACCTGTCTGGCAAACATATTTTCTCTTTATAATGGGCATATGACAAGCAAGACTTTTGAAGTGATCTGTATAAAACATTCGTGCACAATGCAGTGGTTAGAACACTGCAAATGAAAAAGGTGGGATGACTCCTCCTGTCTGGGAGAGCTGTTTCTGAAAGATTTGTAACATGCCACATGGCACCAGGTACAGCAGTTCGTCTTTCCAAGAGATGGCAAACCTCTCTTAAAGCAATGAACTGCTCCTCTTTAATTCAGCATATCTGCCCCACCCAGTGATTTAGTCCTTTGACATTTTATTTAGGAGGACGTATTTCTCTTGCAGATACGAGTAAAAGGCATACAACAGCAAAAAATGATACATGCTCAGCTTCCAGCCACTTGGATACAGCATAAACCTACAGAACGGATTTGGAGAAGCAGTAATGACCCACAACATCAGATCAGCAAAATCTCAGTAACCCCCTGCACACAGACTGAGCTGTTCCTGGACACACCCATTTGCTCTTCAAGGATTCAGGCTTAAAAGGATCTTTTCTATGCACTTCACTTTGTTTTGGTTCACTACCCTGCACGCATATACAGAAGACTTCATAACACATTTGCTGCCCACCTGCAAGACATTAATGATTAATTTCCAAGCATATCAACTCTACACAGCTCTTGGGCTTTCCTTTTTCCTCTGCTTCTTCATTGCTTCCTTTGAAGAAAAAAGAACACGAATACCACGCAAAATCCAGCTACAGATATTAAAACACTGCAGTATTTTTCAGTCTCAGCAGAATAGCTGGAGAGTCAAAGGTTTTAATCAAAGGATTCGGAAAAATGATTTCAAGTACACAAAGTGCATGTCAGATCAAATCCTGTCTCCTGTCATACAAGGTAACTGTTATCCAGTGGACTAATTTGCAAACATAATTTTATCTGCTTTTTTATATAAATCAGACTAGGTGAAAAGATGTGAAGATGTGATTTGTACTGTCAGCTTTACGCTGGGAGCATGGACACTGAGGATGGAGGAGGCACTTGTATGAGGTCCATGCTGAAGTAAGATCTGCATTCAGAGACAATTCAGCTGGTGGTGAAAGATGACATCCACAATGACTCCTGCCTGGTCCTTTGAAAAATGTCACATTTGCTCTTTCATGTCTACACAGCAGCTCTGGGGAATGGCTGAACAGAGCCCAAAAGGCAACCAGCAACAGAAGTGCCCCACGCTCACTTCATTAAGCACCAGCTCAGACCCTCCCAGACAGCTCTGGCTCTGAAGGGATTCCAGAGGAGCTCCTTCCAGCAGGCCACGAGGAGCTATTGCAGCTCAACTGCCAGAACGTGAAAGCATCAGAGAAAGGGAGGGGGGAATATTCCAATTAGGGTCTGGTGAACAGGGAAGAAGCCACAGCCATATTTTCATTTATCTATAAATCCACATTTGTGCCATCAGTGGAACCAAGCCATTTGATTTAGATTTACTTCACCCATCTGCCTATCTGCTCTTGAAAAGGAAAGGATTACTAAGGTTATTCACGACAGAGTTAAAAGGAACTTCCTGCAAAGATCTCCCCAGACAAGAAGCTCTAGTGACTTCTTGCAA
Organism: Machaerirhynchus nigripectus; assembly: GCA_013397975.1. Taxonomy (NCBI): domain Eukaryota; kingdom Metazoa; phylum Chordata; class Aves; order Passeriformes; family Dicruridae; genus Machaerirhynchus; species Machaerirhynchus nigripectus. The sequence goes on from VZRQ01002109.1 coordinate 669,044, forward strand.
GATATAAATATACCAAAAGCTCTCAAAAAGTTTCTGAGTCCAACTTTTACTTTCCCAGTACAGGTTGTCAGATGAGTCCTTGATGTCTTTTGTAGCTGTACATTACCTGGAGGCTGACAGTAGGAAAGGTATAGCTACAGCTTCTCAGTGTAACTCCTGACACAAATACTGTCCTGAAGGAAAAACAATGCTCTTTTGAAATAAAATTAAACCACTAGCAGAGCAGAGCAATTACTCTGGAGAGAAGCCATTTTTAATAATAATAAAATCCATGCAAGGACAACTATAATGTATAAAATTTACACTGAAATAGACTACACAGACCATCACATCTATCTTTGTTCAAATTCACAGCCTTGTTTCCTTAACATAAAGGTTTGCAATAGGAATTCAGGAGAATATACCAGAAAATCTTTGACAATTTCATATATGGAGCACAGAAAAAACATCAAAGTACAAAGAAAAATAAAGCATTTTTATGGAATGTGCTTAAATGCCTTGCTTGTCTGAAATTTGCCTTCTGATGGAGCAAGTCCACTATGACAAATGAAAAGCCTTTTTTCCATCCAGCTGCTCTTCCAGATCTTTGAGATGTTCTGGGAACGGTGTGAGGTAACAATCTTAGCAAAAAACCAGCCAGGTGACCAGGGAAGTACCAAATGGCTGGATGGCTTAGTAAGGGAAGGCCAGATGAAAACACACACCCTCCCCATGCAAAAGAAGACAGGGAAATAAAATTGCCTTGATTGATATTTCTGAAGAACAATTCACAGCGAGGGATTTACTAATAATGTTCTCCCAAGGCAGCCTTTGTGTGACAGCTGCATTTTGTCTTTCTGGTAACACCTTTAAAAAGAAAATCAAGCCAGACGTAGAGTACACAGAGCACCCACTCCCAGGACTGGTCTGCACAGTCATGGTCAATGTCCTAAGTCTTCCTCCCTTTGTTCTTAAAAAAAGAAAAAGAAAAGGAGGAGGGAAAAAATCACATCTGTGACATACCTTAGAGCATCAGAAACTCGGGCAGCTTTTGCAGTAATCTGAATCACCCTGACTGCCCTTGAACTTTCTCACAGCCCTGCACAGACAGGATGCTGTACTGCAACACGTAAAAGAGAATACCTGCAGAATTGAGGTCAGGGGTCTACACCTCTGGTAACTGCTTTTCTTTTTCATTGGCAGAGGCAATGGGCTACACGTGGTGTGTGTGAAAGAATGAAAGCTAAAGCAAACAGCTCGCACGTCTTGTTAAATTATCTGTACTGAGTAAGAACCATAAAAGCCACACAACACAGAAAGGGATTATGAGGTACAGTGAAAAATGAAAGATCTGCAGTTTAGGGCCCAGTCAGCGAGTGTGAGGTATCTGGAGTCCTACAGCTGACCAGGGGTTGAAAAAAGAATCCGTGAGCATTTCAGTGTAAGCAGCTCTGCTGACTGATTACTTGGGCCTAAAAACTAGTTGAGGAAAAAGAAACAGCAGCTCAAAGAATGGGAAAAATTAAGACAAACTTCTAAATGTACTCCAACAGTACCTGGCATACTCTGCTACAGACATGATCTAATTAGACAGTAAGTCAAATATCAACATCTCATGACTTGATGATCTCTTCTATTGTATCAAAGACCCTGAGAATTTTTTGACATTTGAGAAAACGAAGACTGTATTTTCAGAAGTTGCATGTGAGTCACTGGGAGTCTCTGATGAACTCCCTCTGAAGGAAGCAGGCCATTGTGCTGTCTTTCCAGCAAAAGCCACAGTGCATTTTCTGTTTGTGGTGTTTAATCATTAAAAAGAGAAGGGAAAAAAAATTCCTTTTGCTAGGGCACAGCTAATAGTAGAATGAACTACCTCATTCATCTAAATAAAGTCAGCTCTAAACCATGCAATAACCATTTAAGTGCCTGCTTTGTTAATTATTTCACTGTTTATCTAATTCATTATGAGCTTCCAAATAATAAGCTCATTCAGCATTAGCCAAGATCAGACACAGAAGACACCCATTCAGCCTATCCACCCTTCTGCCCACTGGGGGTCTGTCCCCTGCAGCCTCACCCAGCTTTATTGGGTGTCTGACTCCCCTTGAGAATGTTCAATCACTCCACAGCTCAACACAGCACAGCTTTATGAAAGCTTCCTGTCTCTTCTGCCATTAGTTCCTCCGCAGCCTTTGTGTAGATTTTTGGGATGGTTACCTCCAATTGTCCAATTCTGTTTCAGGAACAAAGGTCACCTTCCAGTGTGAACAAGGACAATATTCCCAATGGGAGAGAACAGGTGAACTGTTCCATTATTAATCCACTTTCCTTTTCCTCACCTGTTGCTTCTGAATTCATTATTTTGCATACAGCTGCAACAACTGTTCCTCCGAAAATCAGGATTACTATAAATGCACAGCAGAGCTCACTTGGGAAACAAGGGCAACACACCTTCAAGAGGGCACAAGGAATTGCACCTGCACCTCCCACATGACCTCAATTAAATCCTGCATCCACTCCCTTTCAGAAAGGCACAGCACTTGTGATTCCCTTAAGAAAAAGTACATTTCACCTTTCTGTGCTTCATTTCAGTTTGGCATTTATATAGCTCAGAAGATAACTACACCTTTTTCTGGTGATGTTAGCATACGATTAAGTGTTCCTCAAATAGGGGCACCTTTCTTGGAGATGGTAATTGAAGTCAGCACATGCACTGGCCTGAGAGCCTGCATTAACAGTTCAAACACTGTTCTCTTCCACTCCTGAGGAGTGAGCTAATTTTCAGGTGGAGTGCAATAGCTGGAGCCTTGGAGAAAACCAGAAATGGCAACATGTCTGGGAGCCTTTTACTTGGTGGACAAGCCCATCACAACAACACTCCAAGTCGTAAAACACAACTGGAACAAATCAAAACAAAGCCACAGCCACGCTTGAGTTCCTACTGAGGGAGTGGTGTTTTCCTCAAGTATTTCCAAACAGTGGTCAGGGTGGGTGGGTGTGGGGAGCCAAAGACTTCAGTACAAACTGTTTATTGAAATAATTCCCTCTAATTGCCCTCCCTCGCATTGCAGTTTTTAGCCATGGAATCACTTGTGCCCTGGGAGGAGGCAAGTACGTACCATTCGTGACTGCAATTAAAGCAGAGTAATTAACCAGTCTCTCAATTTCTGCAAGAAAAGCTTCCTAAGCTGATAATGAATTATGGCATTTGAAAGTAGTGAAACTGATTTTTCCATGTAGCAACAGTATAGCAACTGCCAAATGCTTTCCTCTTGCCTGTTCATTGAGCACCTGAAATGATGCAGATCATTACTTCAGCAGGCACCAGGGCTGTTAATCTCAAGATATACACAGGAGGCAAAAAACTTATATTGCAGTATAGCCACAGAAGTGCAACTGTACAATGTATGCAAATTTTATATGAAACAATAGGCTCTTCTGAGAAATTACAGTAATTGGGGTGTGAGAAAGCAAAAAGACTTAAATCTGCACAAAAGTTGTTAGGACAGCCAGGGTGAATTTACACAGCACACCAACTGCCAATTAAAAACGTTAAACAAAAGCCAACCAACTTGGTCTGTAAATTTTTTCCTCCCAACTTCTATGTAGGCACATTTTTTAGAGCAGCTGTGTTATTAAGAAAGAAAGAAAAAGAATGAAGCAGCTCTTATGCACTCACACAATCCTGTGCAGAACTTTGGCCCTGCAGTGAAGGGCTTAGCCTATGTGTAGTCCAGCAGAACCTACCTGACTTGTGTCCCAGATTTAGCACCGAAAGGAAAATTCATCTCCAGCACAACTCTATTAAATAAATGTGGCATCATTTGAGTCAAGAGCCAAGTCTGGCTCATACAACCAAGGCACAATTAAGTATCAGCCAAGCAAAGTGTTGTAAGGCAGAGAAACTTCCCAACTGAACGTAATAAACCAGGATAAATAAACCACAATGACAAGGGGCATCTTTGAATTACAACTCCATTACAGTTAAGCCATGGATTTTCAGCCACTTTGCAAAACTAAGAAAAAATGTGCTCACTTCCCACTTTGCAGCTGGGCAGCTGCACTCTGAGTGCTGCATCAGCAGCAGTGGGTGGTGTCAAGCTCTTCCCTTGTCACCCACTCCTGTACCCCAGCAACCGCTGTTATCTTTCAAAAGCTGTTTTTTCACAAACTCATGGGATTCACTTTCAGTCTATTTCTTCACACCTCATTTTTAAGATCTTTCAGGAAGCTCAAGCAGTCTAACTCAGGTCAATACCACAGCAGCTACCCTGAAATGGAAAGCCCAGCCCGAGCACAACACTTGGTGATGCACGACACCTTTGATCAGGAACCCTCACTGAGCTATCACCTATACCAACATGTCTCAGGCACAGTTCTGCTAAATCCATGTCACTGCAACAGTTCAAATGAAGGAACACATTGCTTTTGCTAGGAAAAACACATCACAGGAAAACAAAAGCCAGAGAGGGGGGAAAAAAGCCAACTGGAAGCTTTTATTATTTTTTTTCTTGAGCGCTATACTACTCTTCCCCACCTCTGAAATGGTTCTGGAACACTCACAAACACATTGAAAAGACAGAAACATACAAGAGACCTTGTCCCAGAGGCACAAAACAGAACTGGGTCAGAAAACTGGGTAACATTTGACTTGGTCAGGCCAACAAAATCAAGCAAAAAATGAAGTTTTGATTGGAATGTGGCCATGCTGGCTCAAAGCAGTTATCTCCTACACTGACTTCAGTACTGATGCCTTAAGCAACAGCAATATCACGTTCCATATTTTGAAGAGGACATGCTTGGTTTCATCCTCCCCACTGCACACCCACAGCATCCCTTCTCCACCCAGCAGCAAAGAGGAAAAACCTTTCATAACCTTTTCCTAAGCTTAACTAAAAATCACCTGGTACTTGTCAACAGAAGCAAGAGCAAGGATGACAAAATGTCATCTAAGAGCAGGCACTTGACCTTCCTCTCTTGCAATATCTGAGCCCACCTACCCCGGTAGTGCCATTCCTGTGACACCGTGCACAGAGTACAAACAGAGCCCCGAGCCCCTGCTCCTCTCCATTTAGATCAATCCATTCTGAATACCACACATATCTTAATATAAGATGACTTCTAGAACAGTTAACCCTGCACTGCTTTACCTATTCAAAAATTTGCACTGCTTCTCTGCTGCTACAAAGAGTCCCAGAGATAAAAATGTTCAGGTCTGCTCCTATTCACTGTCCTTCTGGAAGGGCCTTCTTGGTCCATTTTTTACAAAAATTTCTCTCTCCCATAGAAGGAAAGGAGGCAAGATTTATTCCCCCAAAATTGTTGAAACAAGACAGATGAACAGAGGAAGACGGAAAGCAGTGTGAATGCAGCAGAAGTGGATAAACACGGAGGTGAAAGCACAAGGCTGGGACCCTGCTGGGAGACAGCGTAAGAGCTATTAACACCACGCCGTGCAAACCGTGTTTAGACAAACCCTGAGGATACACATCTGGATGGTATTGACAGAAGTGACCTTGCTACAAAAGCAGGGACAGCACCAGCTCTCCAATACCACAGGAGATGTCCCAAGCAAATAAAGGCCCTGTTTTCATTTGCGTCATATAAATTGTAATAATTCAACAACCTTCCAACAATATTTTACATTTCACAATCACTTTTACTTTACATCACAGGAAATTCAAAACCAACATTCATTCTAAAGGCTATGTATTTCATAGAAGAGGAAACTGAGGCACAGACTGTCCAAGGATTATTCCCCAGTGCCTCAGTGGCTCCAGTAATCCTGAGCTCACATGGCACACGAGTGGTCAGCAACAGCAGTAAGTCTGAAGTGCTTCAGTGCCTGACAAACAGACTCCCATCTCCTCCATCATCCGAAGAGAAGATTCCGGTTCTTTAACTTTCAGGCCACTGAAGAGCCCAGCTGAAAAAGTTTATTCCTTCTGTGTGGCAGATTTTGTGAAATGTCCCACAAATGGAAAGTTGCCTCTGGAACTCATTTATCAGGAATTTCAGCAATGCTCTACACAGATGTTGCATATCACTTTAGGCTCCTGCTAAAATGCACAATGTCGTTGAACTCAAACATGAAGGATTAACTCTACAGGACTTTAAACTGCAGAACTCCCATGAACACTGACTGCAATTCCCTCTCATGGCACTGAGAATATCCCAACATCCATGAGTGAAAGAACCAAAGCAAAGCAAAGCAAAANGTCTGCTGAAGTTCACTGGCACGATGTGCCTGGCCAGGGCCCTGTAGGCCACACCTGTTCTCTTCCCCTCACACCTTTTTCCCTGCAATTCAGCTGAAATTTGTGTTTGCTAAACTTTCCCTAAGCACAATCCCTAAGGATTCTAGTCAATTTTCTTAAATTCTCAACATCAGCAACTACTGCAGTGGTTCTAATCGCCTTCAGTATTTTCAACAGCATTTTGTGTCTTTGGTTCTTCACTGCCCACCCTACCTTACATCTGACGCCCAACATCCATCTCCTTCTGTATATGCCTGAAGCACTCAGACTCCCATTCTGTGACTCTGAAAAGCCAGTTCTTCGACCACGAGCAGGAGTCATTTCTTCCTTGCCTTTCACAACAACCTTTTCCAACCGTCAAATACAATTCACCGGAGCTCTGCCTCAAAGTTTTTATTACCAGCCCCTTTCAATCAAAGGCACTGGGCCAAAATAAACCATCTCACTTATTAGTCCTGCAACCTGCTGTCCATCACTGCTTATTCTTAGCATACTTTGCACTGTGTCCTAGGGATTGCTCATTTTAAGAGATGTATAGGGAACAGGAAGACAAAGTGGGATTCTTGACTCCTTCAATGGCAAAACAGAGAGCCTGAGAAACACAGATGTACAGAAACTACCCCAATGGCATCCATCAATAGAGGCAGAGACACGTGTACAAGAAGCTTTACAAGCTCCTAAGTGTTCAGGTTACTTGTAGAGCCTCAGTTTCAATTCCACAAAGCCTAATCTAAATTTTTGCTGAAGTTGCTGTATTAATAGCAGCTTCTTTCCTCCTGGGAAGTATCAACACAATCATCTCTTAGACTCTTTAATATAGGCTAATAACAAAGCAAGGCAAAAAGCAAACTACAAAGAAGACAACAACCCAGCTTAGAGAAGTTCTTACCTTTTAGTTGGCAAGCAAATGAAAACTCTCTATCTACAAAGGCAGATTAAGTATTTCAGAAACTTATTTCTTATTCCTACATGGTGAGAAAAGCCTTTTCCAGTGCATTGCAGTCCCTCAGTTCCATCTTGACATTAACAAACTTTTCAAGTATTTTCTGCTCTTGCAGATCATCCATGTGCTTTTTAAAAACCTTTTTCTCAGAAAAGTAAAAAAGTTCTCTAGTCTCCAAACTGAAGGCAGCCCTACATACACTCATAGGTCAAATCTTGAACCCTGCTATTTCTTTACATGGACGGTAAGAAAAGCGTGGCTGTTCAGTACAAAGTACAAATCCTGAAGAAGTGTCTCAGTCCTGTGAATGTGAGCTGGAAAACAGAGCACCATTCTGTAAATTTTCTAGTCTTACAGCCAGTTTTGACTGTCTGTTGTACACACATGCTTCTCGTACTAAGCCTCTTCAGTCCTTTCTGTGGCTCACCAGCTCACTCACTTTACAGAGATCCTTCTGGGGAGAACGATTTTTTCTTCTTTGCAACCTTGCTGCTGATTTCCATGTTAATTAATCAATAGATGAGGTTCACTATAGGCCATCATTCCTCATTACTGCACAGATCACCACGGCGCTGGTCTGTCCATCTGCTGTGCTGGTGAGGCTGGCTGGTGCCACAGGATCTGATGGCAGGCTCCGGGGCAGGCAGCCAAAGAGCTGCTGGCCTTCCAGCAGTGTCATCCTTCTCCCTTAAAAATGCCACATCCTTCTCCCACAAACACACAGCAACCGCTCTCCAGCTGAGCCATCCAAATTGCTCCTGGCACTACCTTAGCATGAAGATACATCCTGGGCTTTGAAACAAAACGTTTTTGCACTTGAAGGATGTCAGGGGTTACCTACAGAAACCCATCCAAATATTTCCCTGGGTTGTCAAACAGCCAAGCACAGGAACAGCAGTCATTCTGAGAGACTAACAGGCCAGGACCAGGTGTCTACAGCAAAGAGCCATTTTCTTGGTCAAAAGAGTGCCTTTAGGAGTAAGTTATTACTGAGCAGAGGTTGAATGATACCCATGAAACTTCTTTGATTTAAAGCTAATTTGATGTAGATGAAATAAACCACTGGGTAGCCCTAGTTTTACTGGCTTGATTACTTTTAAGCTTTTTTTCCTGGTTTATTGGGCACCATTTTCAAAAGCCCTCAAGTTCTCCTGAAGCCTGGTATTCCTCCCACCAGTGTAAGCAGATGCACATCTACAAAGAACACAACCCTACTACTTTGCTTATAATAACCAAATAGACCTTATGGAAACAGATTTCATCTCCTATGCACAGGAAAGTGTCAACAATGCCACCATGATTTATGGAGGCAATGAAAGATGGAGCAAAGTGTTTTGGAACCAGTTTCCACAAGAGCAGCCCAAGCAGATGCGTGGCTGCACCCAGCAGCATAAGAGGACACAAGGCTTGTGCTGCAGCCAGCTTCTGGCTGGACACATCCAACAGCAAACCACTCACTAGAACACATCATCACCTCCTGATGTGCTTGATTCCTCAATATGGTAATGCAAAAATAACATGGCTGCATCACAGTGATACAGTAGGAAAATCATACACTTTGGATGTTTTGTCCTATATTAAAATAACGGATTTTCCATTAGGCAAGGACAGTCTTCCAGTAGCAGAGTAATATTTCAGGGGAAAAAAAACCCACCAGCTTTTCAGTTTCTGAATAGGAAAAAAAAAAGGCATTTACAGATATCCTTTTGAAAAAGGACCACTGAGACAAATTCTGTTGTCTACTCCAGAGATCTTTAAAAGACATTTTGTAATTTCAAGCCAAAGCACATCACTCTGTCATGGGGAGGGAAGAGGAAAGAAAGGGGAAAACAATTTAATTTCCCCTGCTCATCTGAACACACATCAAGTGAGCCTTTCAACAACCTCATAAAAATGTGGAAGGCAGACAGAAAATAATTTAGGATGCATTTAGAATTTATTGACTTGGCCTGGTCATACATTTGATAACATATATTGCTGTTGGTATGGCAAATGGGGAAAATAAAATTAAAGCTGATCTGTGAAAACTGGCAGGCTTAGCTTTAAATGGAGCTTCTAACCATACCAAAACAAAAAAAAAATCTCATCCCTCTTTGGAAAATACACTCAAATGTCTCCAAATTAGCCATATTTATTCCAAAATAACCTCTTGAAGAAGAAATGGGCTACAAAACCACTGGTGGTGGTAGATACGAGAGATTGAGCACCTCAAGACTTGTCACTGGCCCTTTGCTCCTACTGTTCCATGTGGCCACTGAAAGCTTCCTTTACAGGAGAAGCTCTACTTCACAACTACTACCTGAAAGAAGGCCAGAATTTTAGATCCTTGCTGTATCAGTTTGACTCTGCCTTGTTCAGTACTTCCTGCCTGAACACAGTCACAGTATTTTGTCTGGGGGAAAATATTAATTTACAGGGAAAGGTGAGGATGGTTTAAGCCAAGAAGAGCCTGTCAAGCATGGATATTATGATCTCTAGTTTTCTGTTATACAGCAATTCATCCTTTCCCCTGTTCTTCCCCATCACACAGCCAGGATGTTGCCAACTTTGTCAGTGTGACTTCTGCAATGATGGCTTTCTTTATGTGGCATGGGACCGTGCCACCACCTGCCACTGAGAACGTATCTGCACCTCTTAGGGAAGCTCAGTACTCGCTTGAATTATTTGTAACTCTGGTGGTTCTACAGAAGGCCTTCAAAAACAAAATCTTAGAAGAGTTCTCTCAAGGCTGAAGCACAAAAATCTATGAAGAGACATGAGATGCCTCCCATTTCTTTGTGTTTTTTTAACTCTTCAAACTTAGGTCAACTCCCCTCCTGGACCTGGGGAATTTTTGAACCCCAGACTGCCAACAGCACACCAACCAAGGCAGGCAAGCAGATCCCAGCTTGGACAGAAGACAAGAGAGCAAGAAAATCCAGACACTATTCAGTCTCCCTAGCTTATGTCTGGAGTAAGTCATCTGAATTTGATTGTGTTTCAAGAGAAAATAACTAGAATACCCAGTGGGATGTTTTTAAATTTACTTTTGAATACGCTTGTGAGAAGGGCCGGGGAAGAAGCCTCTTGCTGCAATGCCTTTCAGCTACAGGGAAAGGAATCCAACCTTTTACAAAAGAAGAAACACAGCAGAAAACAGAAGCCGCCAAAAGCTTTTCAAAATGATCAAGCACAGCGTTACCTTTCAATCTACCTCTTGATTAAGGAAGAGGTTTGGGATGATTCAAAGGGTACAAAATTTCACTGAAAAAGCCACCACCTCAGCAGTGAGAACAGCAAAGCCTGTCCAGGCTCAGTACCAACCTCAGTGGCCTCTCCCCAGGATTATCTCTGTAGCCTCCCATTCAATGCTGTTTAACACACCCCAGCACACATTTTAGCTGCTAATTCAGCTCTCCAGTCAAAACAGGCAACAGAAGCAAAGGGATCATTTCTCCCCAGACCCTGATTCAAACCAATGATCATTTATTTATGCACAGTAGTGTTCACAAATTCATCCCCAGCAGCCCCTGGAACACAAGGCTCAGTAACCTGATATGGTTTCCATGAGCCCAGATACAGAGATTGAAGGAAGGACCACTAAAACAAAACAAAAACAGCAATAAACTAAAGGGAGTCGATGATGTTTCAAGGCATGTAGCAAGTCTCTCCTACTGATCACTCTGCCAGTTCTTCAACTGAGCCACAACTGAAAAGCCAATTTAATAAACATCTCTCATTTCAACAGGCAGGACACCACCAGGCACCAAGAAATGTTGCAGCTCAGCAAAAAGATAATGCAGTGATCACTGGGTGGGTATAATAGAGGGATTATTTTACAATTACAGCAACAATGAAAAAGCAATTTATACAGTAACACGCTGATGTACTGGCAAGCGCCTGTCCAAAGGGATTAAATAAAAGTATGACACAGACTACAGACAGAAGAATGTCTTTAGCAAAAGGTTTATGAACTTCCCTAGACAGTCGTATTTCTAAGCAATGTCCCTTAAAGACGGCTTCTGGCATTTAGACCCGTTTTAGGTAACAGAGGCACCATGCACAAATGAGAAATAAAGATCACTTTGAGAATTCTTATTTATATAAAGAAAAACAAAAGCATATATGAAAAGGCTAGGTCACTTTTCATTGTTTCAGAAAGCATCCTTCAGTGGCCCCCAAAATACCTTAATTTCTTGGGTTAAAAATGGTCAAGGAACCCCAGAGGTGACACAGGTAGTTCTTGGGGAGCTCCTGCTGCAGCAGTGACTTTGACAGAATATTTCAGAAACCCTCAGCAGGAATATCAGGGAAGCAACCATGAGAGAGGAAGCTATCCAGGAACACCTGGATGGACAGAATGGCTCAGGCTGTTCCTGCTGCTGAAGCAACACCCCCAGTTCTCTCTGAAAAAGAGCTGCTTAACAGAAACAACTTGCAAGGATAACCTGCAGGTAGATCAGGCTCCCTTCCAGAGCAGGGAACATCCAATTGAGAGGGAAAAAAAAAACAAAACCATGCTTCAGAAGAGAAATTCGGGTAGTTCAAAGGGAGGGCAGATGAACATTTTTACAAACCACAGAGCTTTTAGCTCTGGTTGATTTATTAAATGGGTCGTCCTCTTTTTCCTATCACTTCAGGCAACAGTTGAATTATTCAATGAGCTCCAGTTGACTATGTTGTTTCTAAAACACTTGGGCTACCTCTGGGGAAGGAAGACAAGAGCCAAGGGGGAATAAAAACATGTTTAAAAGTAAAAGAATTTAACAGAAGTGGGTCCTATTCATTTATGAGAAGTCTGAGAAGCTGAGAGGAAGTCAAGCATTTCTGCGAGTCTCCTGGCTAAGGAAACTCATACCACATGGAGACGTGGAGATGCTCAGCTGCAAAGCTCACAGCGTGGGGGCAGCCTTGTTGCTCCCATACTAGGCCAAGGGTGATGCCCCTTCTGCTCCCACAAACAGGATTCATGGCTCCAGCCTCAGGGATACCCACCATGTGTCTGGAAATAAACACACGCTTTACCCTCTCAACTTTCCCATCCCTAACAGAACTGTGAGAAGAATTTCTCCTGCAGCCCAGTTGAGAGAAAAGCCGTTTCCAGACAATTCTTCAGAGGTTATTAATGGCAGTATTTTTTTTTTGCCAGCCCAAAGCAGAGTGACTCAAACTGGACAGGGAGAAAAGGAATGAAGCCAGCCTCTAAGTGAGGCAAATACCAAACCATCAGGCTAACAAAATAACATTCCTCTGAACACACCATTTCTCACGGATCACCAGTTCCAGGACTTAATTTCATAGTGGCATTTAATTAATGAAAACACTGTGTGATAGTCATGTGAACAGAGGTTAGTTTTCAGATGTTTTTCAGATTTCAGCAGTAGGAGAAGGGGTTGGTCATGAAGTAGCAGATGAGCTCTTGCAAAACTATTTACCATCTAGCAAGAAGAGATATTTGCTCCAGAGTTCAGCTTGATAGAAGAAAGCATGTTGACAGCAGGGAATCCTGCTATCATTTGTGCTTGCTCAGTAATCAGAGCTGGATGCAGGAAAACACAAGGATCCATAAGCATCAGCCAAGACAAAATCAAATCAGGATAAACATAAAAAAATTAATATTATCAAAAAAACCAAAGGACCTGACAGCAAATCACTGAAGCCAAAACCACACACAGTTCTTCACTACACTAAAAAAATTAAAAACCCCAAAACCCGTACATAATTTACTCACGTATGACACATTTTACTACTGCTCCCAAACACTTGCAAATCAGATATGTATATTTTAAAATAAAATGAGTTATTTATGGCTTCTTTAAAGATTACAAGAAATTTAGAGGCACATAATCTATAAAGACACAACCAGAGCATTCTGACCTGAGTAAATCAGAGGATTCCACATGCCAACTGATGCTCAAATATAAAGATTAAAACCAGAATGCAGCATCAACAGCTGATAAGAACTTAGGAAATGTAAAAACGGTAAAAGTCAGCAAAACAAGAGTCTGAGCAAATTATCAGGGGCCCAGACCTGGGCCCTGTGAATCTGCCAACCCTACCAAGTTTTGTTGGCCAAGTACCAGTACTGGATATTGAATTCTCTCTCTTCACCCTCAGGTGAGTAGGACAAATAATAGTGTATATACTCACTGGATTTATCTTCCCTGAAAAATTCCCATGTCTTTCAAATTTTGTCTTGAGCCAAAACACTCCATCCCCACTGCTGCATTGTCCTGGGTCCCTGATTTGTTTCTTCCTACTAACTCCTACATGGCTTTGATCACAAAACAGGCAAGACCATTTTCCTGTGATCTCTTAATATTTCTCCCTGTGTCTTACTAAAATTTCTTCCCAGCTTCTTCTTTGGTTGCCATTTATCTTTTGTACAGATGAAGTCTGTCCAATCCAGCAAGTCCAGGTTCTCATTACTGCAGAAATAGCACTGATGCAGGAATTTTAAATATGTGGGTTTAGTTGGTGCGTGCTCATTGGGATAACTCTGAATGCAGTGTAAGAATTACTCATTGCAGTGATTTCAAAAGGATACTTTAATAGCTTTTTGTAAAAAAGGAAGTTTGAGCTTCTGAATCACCTATGTAAAACAATCAAATCTGCCTATTTTTTTTCTGAACTAAGAACATAGTCTTTTTGTTGTATTCCAGTAAAGCTGCTTCATTGTAACTGGGCTTATTGCACAATGCCAATTTTCAGCCTCTAGTGTCATTGGGAAATTCTCACTCGAGTAACTTCCATTCAGTCCTAGCCAAGAGCATTAGAATTTGTATAAAGCTGACGTGCTTTACCCAGAGAACAGCACCCAACCAATCCATTTCAAACAATCAATAAGGTTTACTATACAGACCCAAAATTCAATATTGAGGACACATTTTTGAAGTAATCTAGAATATCTTCCCTGGGAGAAAACTACTCACTAAAAACATCTCATTTTAATGTTAATTTTGCGGGGTTTTTGGGTTTTTTTTGTTTTTTTTTTTTTTTTTAATAAGCAAACAAGATTATGACAGAAATTATGCAATAGACAGAAAAGGGGCTTATCTAAAGTAAATAAAGCCTCAGCTGACAGCATTTGGTATTTCTCTCTCCTTCCCTCCCCCTCTTTAAGAGCAACTTTTCCAGTTACAAATCAACTTTTAGAAGAGCTTTTCAGGTGAGTAATGACTCCCTTCTTGGTGTGGCCATTCTCATGGCATCACTGAGCAGGAAAATTGATAGGACCTGGTGCAAATTTGACAGTGAGCAGTTCAGACACCGAAAGCTGCTTAAACTCGCACAGATTTTTTTTTATCCTCACTTTTTGGAACATTAGGTACATTATGAAAAGCAATACAAGCTTGAGATGCACCAATCAGTAACTTCAATGCAACTCAGGAAGATTTATAGAGTTTCTAATCAAGTAACTCCACCTTCCTCAGACTTTCAGAAACAGCACTTCATCACACAACCTTGAGACAGCCCCCCTGAAGATGTCTTGCGTTAATCAAATGATGCAGCACCACCAGACAAGGGGCTGCCAGTGGGTTTTTAGTGACCAAGAGCACAGGGGCAAGATGTTCAGGATGAGTAACTCTCGTCCTAACCTTCTCTACAGCCCAGTCCTCTCAGGAAATTACAGGGGGTCACATTTTCTCCTGACAGCCATCAGAAGAGGAACACTGAGGGCAATGCTCCAGGGAGAAGGTGCCTCACATCAGCCTGGGAACAGAGGAAGTTGCCTGCAAGAGCTCCCCAACACCCAAAGCAGAAGTGTCAGGGTGTGCTGGCAGGGTGAGCCTGTGCACCTGCAGTTTCTACAGCATTCACAGTTCTGCCTGCTCGACCTTCTCAGGTAGCCAAAGACTCCAGGCTACACCTGACAGCACAAACAGCCATATCCATGGACACTCTGACACACATACCAAATAAACTAGAAAAATGGAAAGGACAGAGGTACCATGGTATTCAAAGGAGAGCTTTCAAACCAGAAATGCAACCAGAAGTAGTCTGGACAGCAACCCAACATTGTCTCCAACAAGCTTTAAACAGGAACATCGCACATTTATCTACAAATTCCTCCCATTTATTTTTTTACTATCCAGCAGAAACAGGTCAGACGTCCCTTGTACGTGCAAGAACTCCTACTGGCTGTACTTTGTGGGCAGTGTTGACTACATATGTTCCACTTGCCACGTCTCTTACCGCCTACTGAATACACAAGGATCAGCATCTGGACTCCTCACTGTTGCTGGCAACACAGACACAGCAAAAGGTCCGATCTTCAGCCCTGCAGCCACAAGTGCTTCTGGCACGGTGCCTGCTCTCAGCCACACAGGGCACCTATTATTTACTTCGTCAAAATGTTCAGAGACTTTTAACCCACCCAAGGACCGTCCACTTGTCTGCCCACAGGGGAGAGGAATGAAATCAGTCATTGTAAGAAAGAAAAAATGCTTCCTACAGCTCCTTTTCCTCTCTGCTCTGTGAGCAACATGCCCATCTGCAGTGATTCCAGCAGAGGCAAATACCCTGAGCCTTTAGCAATTACATGAAGGGGAGTGAACAGGGGGCAACTCTCCAGGGTCTAGATCCCTGAATGGGGCAAGACATTACAGGGTGTCCCAGCATGCTTTTCCTCTTTATGTTGTTATCTAAGAAATCTAGATTCAAATCATCAGACTTAGTACTTTAATAATTTCAGATTTTGCACAGAGAAGTCTTGAAAATCACATCACCCGCTGGAAAGAGTAATTTCTGGTTGACTTATCCCAAACTTCGGAGAATGACTGTTTCCTGATACTTTCACGGAGGTAGTCAACAACACAGAATGCCACATTAGTTCCCCACAGCTGAGCTAACAGACTTTTCTGTGAAAACCACACTGGGGTAGGGCTCCCCAGGACAAGAGCCACTATGGAACCCTTCTTCAGCCCGATGATGTGCCCCCAAAGCTTGTCCTGACTCTTGGCAGAAAAATGAGCTTTACCCTTAAGAATGTGTGGACTTTTTGACTGGTTTTTTTCTGTTTAATAAAAACAAGGCATACAAGATGGTACGTGGAGAGAGGGAGGACAAAGCAAATAGTCTAAGATCCTTTTTTAGATTTTTTTTCTGTAGAAAAATAAACAAACCCAGGGAGCCTTATGGCATAGGAGGTTCTAACTGTTCTCTGTAGACCTTCCAAGCACAAGAAAGAAAAACAAAGCCATTAATCCGGGCAGTAACAACGCCAATAACCACATTCCAAAAGCCATGGTGCAGTTAAGGTGCCTCACTGCTGCATCAACACCACAATACATCATGGCAGATAAGAAACATGAATTAGAATTCTCCAAACCTACAGGAATGGAAATCTCTCATGAATTCCAGGAAAGATGAGGGGAAAAAAGTCTTAACCTTTCTCCATTTGATTAGCACCTGTCACATTTAAAGGATGACAGAAATAATCTTTTAGTTCCCTTAAAATCTGGAAATTTCACAGGAAGTATTTCCCCAGCAATGATCCTCCTGCACTTGGCTCAGTATTCTGCTGTCATTCCAAATGCCTCTGGAAACATCAGCAGGATCCAGATACCCCAATTAAAAGCTGGCATGTACTCAATTGCACTGCTGAACAACCAAATGTTTGTCCTCCAATTACTGTCCAACAACTCCCTCTGCAAAACTGCCCCTCCAGCACTGCGTTCTGCGACTGGCAATAACCAGTTCGGGAAGTTTGCAATAGTTTTAAATAAATACATCACTTTCCTAACAAAAACAGTGACATTTTTCTAGGCATAGTACAATCAATTTAGTTCTGTTACTCATAAAAGCTTTTAAAACCTGTCTCCAAGGCTCTCCTAGCACTCCAACTATCTTTTATTAGATAAAAGTAGATCCTAGGAACTTAATTGTTATCCTTCTGATACAACTGCCTCCTGTCTTCAGCCCCCACAGTCAGAGCTACTGAAGGAGACACTGCCATTAACAGAGGCCTCCTCGTCAATAAAATCCATAGCATGAAAAATGCAGAAATAGGTCACTGGGAAGAGGGGGGTCACAACCACACAGAACTTGCAACGAACACGTAGACCACGTATGGCAAAATAATGGTACACAAAGATGCTCAGCCTTTCCTGCAGAGCTCTGCACACCATTGCTCTGACTCACGGTTCATGAGGCTCACACAAAATGTCTGTTTAGGAAAGAGCACCGAGTTGAACTTTGGAAGAGACAGGCAAAAGGAAAAAAGTCAATTCCCTCTACATATCAAGCAATGGAGCTAGCAGAGGCTCTGCACCCACTACAGCAGAAAAGGCCTATTCCATTTACCTGCTATTACTTAATTCACAACCAATTTATTTACATGAGATTTTCCTTACAAAACAACATTCAAGTGGAAGTCATAAGTAGTTTACTTGAAAAGACAACAGGCAGCATTGAACTACAACATCTCCTAGAAGCTAAAGTGGATATGCTTTGCAACCTTTCTTTTTTGAGCTGGTCATTTCAACAGAGGAGTTCTGAAAAGAAACAAAATACCATCAAAATCAGTATTCTGGTTCCTCTTCACTGTGTGAAACAAACTTCCACCCTTCTAAACCAGCTGACTGGTTTTACCAGCATCATCTGAGCTTAGCACTTTATCATGTTTTAATTTATTTATTTTTCAGTGGGATATCCCTTGAATTCTTCAGCATCTTGGCATGCTTGGCGATTGTTTAAAAACATTTATCAGAAGATATGCCAGCCTGGAAAGAGAGAAATCGTGTGGGATCTTATTAGTGTAAATAAATACCTCAAGGGATGGTGCAGGGAGGATGGAGCCAGTGGTGCCCACAGTAAGGACAAAAGGCTGTGGGCACAAACTCAACCACAGAAGGTTCTGTCTCAACACCAGCAAACACTTTTTCACTGTGAGGCTGACTGAGCACTGGCAGAGATTGCCCTGGGAGGCTGTAGCGTGTCCATCCTTGGAGACATCCAAAAGCCAGCTCCGAGTGGCCTTCCCTGAGTAGGGGGTTGGACCAGATGGCCTCCAGAGGTCCCTTCCAACCTCAGCCTCTTGGTGATTCTCTTGCTCCATTTTAGTCACCAAAACATATCCTACTGTTTTTGAAATTATAAATCTGCATTCCAGTTCCTCTCCAGACACTCCCCACCTAAAGCAAGCCAACAGGGAAAAACAAACCTCAAAGCCTTTCTGAATTGCCACCCCCACACTGAAATCTGCAGTGGCCATAAACTCATGCATAGTAATGATCAGCTTTACTTGGGGCTAAATAAACAGACTTCACTCAGCACCGCTTTCTTACTGTGGCACAGAAGACCACGAGTTTCCTTCTGCTCATCAGACAGACAAATAGATATAAAAATGAGTCTGGAACTTTAGAAGAGTTTGTCTTCCAGATATCCACCCCATCCACAACACGTCTGTCCAAACAATTAATATGCCATAATCTTAAGAGATACAAACTAAAATAAGAAGTATCTGTTCCACACAGTTGAAAGCATCTTGCTGTATTTTCAAGCATGGTCTGAAAGCTACACTGCTCAAAACGCCAGAAGCACTGATATGTTCTCCCTCAGATAACCCCAAGTTACATCCCCTGGTTTCCTCATTGCAGAGCACAGTATCCAGGAACTGTGACCTGTGTACCTTTATCTCAGTAACAAAGTACTGACAATCCCTCCAGAATTCATTTATTTACGGGAAGCAGCAAAAGTTCAAAGTTATCGCTAGGTGTGCTAAAGCCTCCCCACTCTGTCCCATCTCCCCACTCCTCAGGTGTATCGGATGGCCTGGCAAACATGTCTCTGCTCACCTTCAGCCTTCTGTGATCCAGCTAAAGGGATCACTTCAAGAAGTCAAAGCATGCAAACAAACCCTTCCAAAACTACCTTTTAAAAAGCTCCTTAAAATCTGGCTCTTCATCAGTCATCATTGTAAAAACCTCTCCACTCTCTGCCTATGTGACCTGACTTAGTTAAAGAATAGGTTTCTGAGGTTCCTGTCTGGCAAATCAACCCCCTTAAATCAGGCACTTTTAATCACATGGTCCCCACCAGCGGTAAGAGGAGTTCTCATATATGTTCTTTATACCTGCAATATATTCCTAATGCTCTAACAGATATCTGCTCTCTGTCATACTCTGTGCTTGTTTAACCTTTCCATCATTGTTGTCTAGAATTAATTCCATGTAATCTCTGACAGACTGTCTCCGTGGTACTGACACATCGCCCCACATTATTATATGCTGACATTCACAGCCACTTCACGAGAAAAACGGTCCCCACTTCAATGCTAAATCAGCAGCCATAGTGTGCTCTAACGCGCTTCTCACTAAATTGATCCTTGCTATTGTCAGCCACAAAAATGCAACCGATACGCTGCACACAATCTTCATTCATCACATTTCAATTAAACTTCAATAACACTGACTTCAAGAGCGCCACCATCATCACCAGATGGCTGAAAGTTCAACTCGGCACCAGCAAACGTAACTTGCTGTGCCATCAACACTCTCCATTTAACAGCCTCCTGCTCCTGTTCGGTAGCAACTCACCAGCCCCTAGAGCAAGAAACCCCAAAGATAACCCAGAGCTTGGATCTAGTCTGACAGTTTGCAGCATTTAAGCCACCTACAGGGCCTTGTGGAGTGTAAAGATGTCATTGAGGAATGCGAAGAACAGCAGAGCCTCCCATCTCCCTGCTAGGAAGTGTTTACATACTCATGTGGATGCTTTTTAGTTCTAGAAAACTTTTAAGGAAGCTGAAATTTTCAAAAGTATATTACAGGTGAGGCAT
The DNA here is from genome assembly GCA_013397975.1 of Machaerirhynchus nigripectus. NCBI lineage: Eukaryota > Metazoa > Chordata > Aves > Passeriformes > Dicruridae > Machaerirhynchus > Machaerirhynchus nigripectus. Next base: position 688,983 of record VZRQ01002109.1, read on the forward strand.
TGAGTAGTTCTCACACCTTCTTGATAGCTGACAGCTTTCTGCAATTAGAAAATACATGAGCTAAAAGGAAGCAATATTTAGCTATTTGAATTAGTGTATTGTCCCTCCAAAAAAAGGAGTGCTGGGCTATAGAGATTTATCTTCTTTACATCTTATATTACTTCAATAGTCAGCTAAATATAGAAAAATGGTAATTACTTAGCACATCTTTAAAGCAACAATTTCCCTCCCAATTAATTTCCAGTTCCTAAGATTAATTATCTACTCAAATTTTCTTGATGCACACACTACAAGAAGCTGAGTGTGTTTCCTGTAAATTAAATCACCTTCAGAGAAAATGATGATCCTAAAAGAACTTTCTAAGCAAAGAATCCCAAGTCCGTTCCACTGAATCAGCCTGGATGGAGAGAAGGCAGAAGCTGATGTTACCAGACAGTAACCTCTGGAGCTTGAACCCAAGTAACAAGCTGCTTTCACTTGCCCTCAGGGTAAACGACCCCAACATAATAACAAACAGTTCCGGCCCAAACAAGAACGAAACTCATCCCTCCCCACAAAAACCAGGGATCATCATTATTACTCACAACATCAGCCACTGTGGAGCCCTACTCAGGAGTCTTGATGTCTACTGACCCTGCAGATAGTCCAGACCTATTTCTGTCAAGTTTAGAGACAAAGCTCCTGTAAATTTCTCTAATACTTGATTGGAAACTTGGGGAGAGAAGTGGAAAGCAGACAGATCAAGCACTGCCTTCCTGATACCAGACCAGAAGTCCCACCAGGGCAGTGCAACGCACGCTGCTGCGCTCAGGATCAGGCAGAAACCACACAGACCTTTCTCCACCCAGAGCCAAGAGAAGATGAGTAGTTCCAACAGCTCCTATTCTTTTCTTTTCATCATTTCTCTAGTCTCCTACCCCATGGCCTTATCCTAGAAAGGGCAGTGTTCCAAAAGCCAAGGAACAAAGCAAGAGAGGCACTTCACCTCTGAGGAGGGCACAGAGCTCCCCTGCACCTCAGAGCCCCTGCCTTGCTGGGGGGTACAGAGGTGCCTGTGCAGAGACTTTCCTGTCACAGGACACACTCCTCACCCAGCTGTGACAGAACTCACCCTGAACCTGCATCTGAAACCTGCCTTCATATTTAATCCAATCCTCTGGCGTGCATCTGCATGGCTTTTGTCTCATGTTGGAGGCATGAGGGGGCAGGAGATTCTTTGCAGATAACTTCAGCATTCTACAATCAAAAGACGAGGAAAAAAACCACCTTAACTACTCAAAGCTCTGTCATTTGAGCACAACAAAGAGGAACTTTTAGAACAAAGCATGTCTGAAATCAAATATCTGCTAAAAGCTTACACATTTCAAGCCTGTCTAGATTACTAACTAGGTCTAAGTGGAAATGCACAATCCGACAACAGAAGGAAGGCAGGGTTAGCATATAGTGCAAGGATCTTATAAAATATTTAAGCAAAGCATGTGACCATTGATAATATGCACTTTGATTGAACAATATGCTGTGCACATAAGCAATGTGGGGCTTTGGGTTTTTTCCTCCAAACCTCTAGCATAAGGGTATCTGTGAGGCAGGGAAGAAAGAAAGTAAGTTTAAGAAAGAAAAACCAAGCAATATACACAGGGACGCATTCCAATTTTGCATGGTACTGTCCCTGTAAATTATATTTGTAATGTTATGCACATTCTAGTTTAAAAACAGGCACATGTACACACCAAGAGGTTCTGGAACCTTTAGGTTTTTGAGGAAACAACACAAGAGGAAGGATTCTGCTGAGAACAAAGCTCACATATTTACCTCCAGTCAGCAACTTCAGCAAACTGTTTCTGTGCTGAGGCTGGACAAACCCAAGCAAATCCATGGTTTAATTATTAATAAAGCCCCAACCCCAGCTAAGGCAGGCAGCTGTACAAGAGGATAAACACATTAAATTACAGTATTTTTAATTCACCTGCTTAAAAATCAAGCAAAGATATTTTTCAAAAATTAGAATACCAGAAAGAGACCAGGTAACAAGACTAAACTTCATTTCCCTTCTCAATCATGAACTTCATCTGATCACAGCACCTACTCATCAAACCACCCATGGACAAAGCCTGGGTAGGCTCCCTTCCTGTTCCAAACCCCACCAGAAAAAATCCAAGAAAATTAAGCCAGCAGTGGTAATTTCTCCTAAGAAACACCCAATCGGAGATGATAATTATTTGCATGCCTTGCTTTACCCTAACAGACTGACATCAGGCAAAAGCAAGTTCTACAGGACCTCATACAGCACACCAGCACTAAAATTCACTTGCTTACCAACCAGAAAGTAGGGGAAGGCTTGCACCCAGGAAATACTCCAGACATAGTGTGTGACAGATCAAGATTTGGGGAAACAGTGTGATGGAGGTTATAGGCTCTAGCTGTGAGTTTATGAAATTCATGTCAGCCTAGGGACAGGCTGAAGCACGAAAAGTGGCCATGAACTGCACAGTCAGTTCCAGCCATCACTTGGAGCACTGCACTGAACTGCTCTGTGTGGACACCACGGCTGACCCATCTCTCAATTCAGGAAGCTCTGTATCCTTTTATCTAGGGGCATTCGAATCTTATCAGAAAACTGATAAGACAACTGGCTACTGTTAAATTGTGTTAAGTGAGGAACTCTACACTAGGAGCAATGCTCAGGCTTTCCAGGGAGGTAACTCACTATAGCTTACTTCAAGCCTTGGTAAGCAGTAAAAATACAAAACCATTTCCTATGTTAAAACACCGCAGAGTTTATGCTCAGAGGGGAAATATAAACAATTAGGAATGCATCATATCATGCCCTTTGTCCTCCTCAGTCTACCTTCATTACCACTCCAAACTCTTGAGAAGACTTTAATTAATGTCTTTAAAGCTAGGAGTGACCCTTTGTAAACAAACATTCTTGTACAGATGCACTAAGTTTGATCATCACCATGACCACCATCAAACACTACATGGCTTCCATGAAGGAGCAGAGCAAAAAAGGATGTTACGCAAAAATCCAGAAGATAATGAAGACTCTCTTTTCATAGCTACTACACCTTGTATGCCAGCAAAACACTGTACCAGCTTACACAGCTGAGAAAATGAAGAGTATGAATAACAGAAAACATAGCAATGTAACTAGAAACAAATTCTACTCGGGAAATTTGTATTTTCAAGGTATTTAGACCTGTAACACTGACATTTATCCATAAGCTGGAATGGGAGTGATGTCTACACCCCAATGAAACCTTCAATGTTCCAGATACCTGCAGCTGTCCTCATCTGCACATCTACAGGTTAAAAACAAATTAAATCACAAGCTGATATTCTGAAGCACAAGTTTTCCACTGCATTTGTGGCTACCGTGTGCATTTAAGCTCTTTGCAAAACATCTCTTTAAATGCCTACTGGCATTTCTTCTTGCTGCCTACTGGACACAAAGCAAAGACAAAAGCTCTAAGAAAGTTCTGTAAATTCTGGGATAATCCCAATACTGATCAATCATATATATTATTTGAAAAATGCAATCAAAACTGGAGATATAAAATATTAAAGAAATACTTAAGGCAGATAACTCTACCCCTCACAACTACTACAGGATAGAGCTGCATGGTTCTGCCACTCTTGCTGGATTTGTAGCTAACTGCATCTGAATTAAACCCAGGAGACTTATGAAAAATTGATGTAATACCAGGATGACTTTTTGCCTGAGGTTCCCCCTCCCCCCAATAAAGCTGAAACACCTATGCTATTTTTACAACAATAAAATAATTACTTTTCTGTTACTGAAGTTGCACAGGACACTCTTGTCAACAAGGCAAGGGGCTAAAACTGTCATAAAAGATAAAAAGAGCAGGGCAAGATTATTACGCTGAAATCCCAGGAGGTGACCAACATCTTACTTAGGGGAAGATTCATTCAAATTTCATCAACCTATTGAGTGAACAAGGTAGGCAGAAAGGATGCTGGTATCAAAGGCAAATTAATGATGACCTGAATTTGAAACACAGCCATCGCCCACACAGAGACTGAGACTCACAACGCCTCTGTGCCGCCCGGATTCGTCAGAGAAGGCTGCATTCTGGGACATGTCAATTAAAATTAAGAATGAAATAACTCTGTGCAACGGTGCTGAATGGCATTTTCTCTCAAGAGACCACAAGTTCCTACTGAGATTTCAGTTGTGCAATCAGATTTCCACTCTTAACTCTTTCATTTCCAATGCAATTGATCTGCTCATGACACTCTTCCCTTTCCTTCCATTCCAGCTAAATCCAAAGACATAATTTTATAAAGTCCTGGACCTACCTGTAGCCAAAATCTGGACTGTACTCCTCCATAGTTAATGAGACACGAGTTCTGAAGAACGCCAGCTCTAAATGGCTGTGGGCGCTATCAGAACTGAGTCTAGAAATTCAGGAACAAGATAAAAAACTGAGAAGTGGCACTGTAACCCCAGGCCGAAGTGCACTGCTCAACCAGGCAAACCAGGCAACAGTTCTGAGAAACTGGACCTCAAGAGTTGCCAGGGCCAATATTTGAGTTTCTTTTGTCCAGTGGAGAAGCCAGCCTTCATCACCTCACATTACGTCCCACACGCACCGCGTGTCCCAAAGCTGCTTCCCAGCAATGCCAACAGCCCGTGCCCAGGCTGGATGGGACCAGGAGCCCACACAAGCTCTGGGCACTCAGGGCTGCATTCCCACCACCAGTGCAGGAGATAAAATAAAGCAGGACCCCAAAACAGAGGGTATCTATTTGGGGAATATTGTGAAGTGCTCAACAAAGCCATCTTGACATTTTACCTCAGGAGAAGATGGGAGTTGTATTTTAAGAGGGAAGAGAAGTACCTTTTCCCAAATTTTTGCCATTCAAAAATCCACGGGAAGTATTAGGAAAAAAAGTAGTTTATGTGTTGTGTTTCAATCATTAACTTAAATTTAAAAGGCATTTTTCAAAAACATTTATCTGTCATTTACAACCAGGAGAAAACCAATTCTCCTTGTCCCTTTAAACTATGAATTTTTAGAAGAATAAAACAAAACATTTATGGGAATTTTAAATACAGGAAGGAGGGATAAGAGCATGGGGGAAGAACCCAACAGACTTCATAAATATTTCTGTGATTCCAGTTGCCAAAACAGTATCCACATAATGTACTTCAGCCAAGTTTCTCTGAACAAGAAAATTCAAAGAGCAACAATTAATGAAATAAACCCACACATTTGCAGCGTATTTATGCACACATACACAGCACTTCAGCTGCTGTGGACAAGACTCTTCCTTTACTATATCTTGATTTACAGGACAGATGCTGATTTTACCACTGTCTCTTCTTCTGGAAGGGCTCTGGAATTTGGCCAAGCTAGGCAGGGGTGTTACACATTATCTGCTGTGCCTCTTGGTCGAGACAGCAAAAGAAGAAAATTACATTTTATTTGAGTACTGTAAAGTTTGCGCTGGCATTGTTAAGCTGAAATTTTAAAGTGTCAGCTTTGTGGGAAAAAGAAAAATAAAACTGATCCCATGTAAATGAAACAAAGATGATATTGACTGGAGTCTCAAAAACCAAGAAGCAGAACAACTTACTGGATTAACAGTGTGTCATGCTTGATTTAGAGAAACTGCAGGCAGATGCTTCAGTTCCTATTTACACATCAAAACCAGCAGTCAGGTTTTCCAAATTATTCAGCAGATTGACGCAGCACTTTTTAATTGATCTCTAATCATATCTGCAGCTGGTGCATTCCAGCTTAAGGGTCTGCAAGTCTGACCCTCAGTCCTGGTTACCTATATAGCAGCAGTTTTCTCTTTGAAGATTTGGCCCTCGAAGACATGGTAAGGGAAAAAAAAATTTCAATCTAACATATTAAGAAGGGTCACAACTTTTTCAGCAACGAACTGAACAATGTTCTCCCTCTCACTTTGCTTGTTCATACAGCTGATGGGAGACACTTATTTTTGTATGCTAAAATATAAAAGCTGCAACTGTAAATACGAAGGTCCATCACCAGTACATAAAAAATGAATTTGTGCTTCTTTGCACTCCTTGCAGTGAGAGAAGGGTGCAGTGTCACCTTCTGTTTGCCTCATATTTCCTGAATGTTATCCAAGTAAGTCTTCTTTGCCATCTCCTACATCTAAAATGACTGATGGCTGCTGGTTTTGATGTAATTACAAATGGCTCTTCCCTCCAGAAACAACCTGCTCAAATGAATATTGTACCTTAGAAGCAAACTATTACCCTTAAAAATTGCCAACAGTGTGCACTAATACATAGCTCTGGTATTACTGTGCCACTAACTGGTGTCATGGCTGTCACTGACAGATGAAAAGCTGAATAGGAAAGAGAAATAAATAGCATGTGATAAGATTGCATCATAAAATACAAGATAAATGTGTCACCATGACCAAGATGCATTCTAACCTTGGGTAATAAAACAACATGTCTTGGTCGAAAGAATTACCCAGATGAGATGAAATTGCTATGGATAAATGTGAAATGTTCCTCGTCTAGCCCACATTTACGTGTGCTAATGTGAGGAATACATTTTTAAAAACTCTTATAAACATACTATAGTCAGAAGTACAGACTGCTCCTGCTGGTCAAATAGGAGAAAGAAGAACTGGAAAGTATAATAAGCTCATTAAAACACATGGGTGGAAAAAGAAATATATTCCTGAAAAACAGAGACAGGAGCTGCAGCATCAGGTTCTGATACTCTTAGTGCTGGGACACAATCACCCTGCAGAACTGAATTAACACCATAACTGGCACACTTCAGAAAGTTGCCAAATATTTAATAAAGATCTAATGACTTGCCTGGCAGTGCCAGAAAGTAAGGGCAGGCTTTCTGCACCACCAATTCATTGAAATTTCATCCAGAAAACAGTGTGGTTAACTTCACCCAACACGAGCATTAGGAGGCACCCCTGCCACTGTCCCAGCACACTGCCTCCATTCCTGGGGAGGAAAGCAGAACTTTGTTTCCTCCCCATCTGCAAACCAGCCGGTGGGATCATCCCTAACAGCGTATAAAGGATGGAAAGCACTTCTGAAGCCCAAATCTAGCACTGAGGGTTTTGAGGCACATGTAAACCAAGGCATTATGCACACTTTGAGCTCCTAAGTTTCCACGATTTCAGAATGGCCATTCTGGATGCCCCAGTAAGGCCAGGAGGTCACACCAGGAAGGTGCCTGGAAGTAAATATGTCCATGGGAGAACATCAGCGTCACCTGATGCAGAACCAGAGCAGTTTTTCAACACAAGTTATGCCAGTATAAGAGGCAGCAGTGCCATAAAAGAAGTTCTAGATACCATTTCAATATGAAGAATTAGTTTGGTTTATCAGTGATTAACAAGGATTCAGGAAGGTGCTGATGGAGAAATCTAGCCACCCACATAATCTGCTCTTTAAGTAAGTAATTTTGTCCATTCAAAGCAATTTGTTTTACATTACTGCAATACAGTACTGTGTGAAGCCCCATATGTAGTCTTACAGACCCGTTCCTTTATCAATCCTTTCTCCAGAGCTACTCGGAATTAGCATACTTTTCAAAGGCCTGTATTGAACTCTTCAAACAAGTAACTTTATCTTATTCAAATTTGGAGCTCTCATCTCTGGTACAGACACTGGTTTGTGTCTTTATTAAAGCATCACACACCCAACCTGCCAAGGCCCACTCCTGCCATGCCCAGGAGCCAAAAGGGCCTTTTTGCCCTAAGCAGGAAATTCACCTGAAAACCATATCAAAAGAGAGGGATGCAAATATCTTCCTATGCAAAACTTACTAAAGCAATTTCCAAAAGTTTACAATTCAAACGGCAGAATAATCCTGGTCACACACAGGACCTGTTTATATCTCAGGGCTCTACCACCCATAAACGAATTGTGCTGCATCTCTTTCATAAGCTCCTTAATCAATTACAAGCTTGTACTTTGAAAGGACTTCTGAACATTCCAGATGATTCTTCTGATCAATCTTACACTACACACATCCAGAGTATTGCTACTTAAATTAAATCATCTTCTCATCTCCTTCACGTATTATTTTTATACTCACACACACATATATAAACACACACAAAAATAAAGTTTCTACAGTATAAAAATAAACCCTCACTCTTTCATTACAGACTTTCAGCAACATCTCTCTGAACATTACAATAGTCTTGCTGAGAAAGTTTTACTGAAAATAACAGTTCAGAGTTGTGTCAAGTGATTTAGCTTGCAGAGGCAGAAATTCCAAAGCTCAAACATTCTCCAAGTTTACTTAAAACACTCTATTTTTCGAACACTGAGGAGTTGTAATGCTAAGGATAGATGTGTAGGATTAGACAAAAGGGAAAAGTCAGGCATTTCAATCTCCTGCTGTAAGCAGGTTTGGGCCTGACTCAAAGAGGCAGAGAACACCACTGAAAGTTACGAATTTTCACATTACTGCAGTACACAGGGAGCACTGAGCTCATGGAGTTTCCACCCCTTCATACAACAGAAAGGATTCTGCCCACCCATCTGTAGATACAAAAGATTAAGCAAGTGTTGCTCATCTGGCTTCTCTCAGGTATAGTCACAGTTGCTCATCCTTACGTGTAAAGGCAAACTAAAAAAAGGTCCCGAAGCCTGGCTGCAACTTAATGAGAGAGAGAAGACACAAAGGACACCGTGAAATTTGAAACTATCAATGTTCAAGTTTCGGTTTTCCTTTTATCCAAGAATTTGAAATACGCTCTCTCTAGTCTCAGATTTGTTTCTGGGACTCCATCTGCTCTTCAAACCTCCACTGGAAAAACAAAACCTAGGAAAACCTACTAGCAAAATCCTATGTTTCACTTCTCACATGCTACTGAAACAACGGTGGTTTTAAAACACCTGAAGAATACAGCCTTGTTATTGCTCCGCTCTGGCCTTGGGAAGATCTGACCAAACCAAATGTATACAGAGCTCCCAGGCCAAGGCACTTGAGATACCATACTGTACTGTCACCTTGTTTCACCAGCAAGAGCCCTTACGTGAGCTCCTGCCCACATGCTCCTGTTCATCCCTTGCCCTTTTCTTTTTCCCAGTAACTTCATACAGAGCTACTCCTCCTCCCTGTTTCATGCCCAGGAGGAAGGTACAACCCTTCCAAGGGCCTCAAACAGCCCGGTTCAGGATCCCATTCCTCTTTTCATGAAGCTCCAAGGTTTGCTTCAGTTTTTAAGCTGGATCAGTTCGCTGGTTTTGTCCACAGAACGCGCCTCAAACGTGTGTCTGCCTTACCAAGAGGGCACCTTGTTGCACACTTTGGGAAACCAACAGCCAGCAGCAGCAAAGAACAGGATTTTCTGAACCCCAAAGCTGAATCTCCCATCTCTCACTACAGTATCCCCAAATGTTTCCACAAAGGAGAACAAGCAGCGGTGCAGACTGAAGCAGGAGCTTTTTAGAAGTTTCCCAGCATTACAGCCACAGAATTTTGCTAGTACAGAGGAAGTAACTTAGAGCAACTGAGGAACAGAGGCAGGAACAGCTAAAGGCACACTGAGAATATGCTAAAATCCTTATATTCAGCAGAATGCCTTGTTATTTTAACACTCAAATGCAAGGACAGAACTTCATCCAGTGGCCCTGATCCTACTCCTACTGAATCAAACCTTAATTTAGTGGCAGAAATTAACTCCTGGGAGAAAAGTGTTTGAGATTAAATGTTTGCAAACAGCCTTGTTATAAACATCCAGTCCACCCAGTTTCAAATGTGGTTGTTTAACATGCTTTTTTCTCCACTTTATCTTCCATAATCAGTACTTCTACACTTGGAAAGACCTTGAATGCACATACTTGTTTAAAAAAAAAACCCAACAACTCAAATGCAGCAAAAACCTCCAAAACACATTTTTGTTTTTGGTAACTGCAATGTAACTTAAACAAAAATTGCAGCCAGCCTGATGCTCCACGTACAGCAGCTCCAGACCTTCGGGACAGGTGGTTAAGCAATAAGGCCTCGGGAAGTGCAGTTGCTGGAATGCTTTGCTTGGTATGTCCATTGCTGTTACAAAGCTGTGCACACACAGGCAGTCACACAGAATGGGCATTACAGGCCCTCACACCTCAACAGCTCCAATAGCACTTTCAAAGGAACACAGTTCCTACTGAGGCATTTTCAGAAACAGAACACTTCCATTTCCACATCCTACACAGGTGTCCTCCTGCAGCTCCAGGGCTTCCTCATTACCCTGAAGGACTCAAGTTGTGCAAGCTCCTCTACAAAAGGTAAAGGCACACTCTCACACCTGAGTTCTGACACTCAACACCTGAACTGGGCAGTAACTGCCCAAAGAGTTCCAAAATCCACCCTCCTGTAGAGAATTCCTGCCTCTGTGGCAGAGCTCACATGAGCGTGTGCCTCCACTCAGTTGCTCCAGTACACAGTTCAACACCCCAGGGAATCCCAAAACATAATCCCTTTGCCCAGCTCTGCTACAGAGGTCACAACTGCTGACAAAGGGGTCGCTTGGGGGAGCAGGGAGGACTCAATACTGTAGACTGCTACACCTCTTCACTCCAAGGTAGTAGAGCATATCAGACCTGTTTCAGGCCTGTCATATGTGAGAATCCATGGGTGAATCCCCAAAGAGATCCATGACAAACCTTACACTCCCTTCCTATTTGGTCCTTCTAATACGATTTGCCCAGCTCTTTGGAAAATGATGTTACTATTGCATGCTACACCTCCATGAACATTTCTTCCACAAGCTTTCCATCGCTGGTACAGACTCACAGCAGGGATGTCACTATTGCATTAAGTGCTTTTTCATCTTGCCAGATCTACGATTTCATACTCTCTCACATCAGCATCATCCTCAAGCGAAAAGCTTCAGGAACAAAGTGCCGAGGAAGGACAGCCTTACTGAGGTTGGTGCCTGATTTCAGAATGTTAATAAAGTATTTTCCAAAGCAGGAGTAACAGAACTGAAGAGTTTTTGGCAAAAGTCATTTAAAGTGACTCTTTTCCCCTTCACAACTTCATGGCCCCAAGGCAAGCCAGCACTTTAGGTTTCAGATCCAGATCAAAGCTGTATGTGATACTGCATGAACATATATTTCAACATTTCCAGACTTCAAGATCCTTCTCAATTTAATAAACTCTTTACTTACTTCCAAGGCCACAGCAGACTGCAGATACTTGGCAAAAACTTCAACAACCTTCATCCCTCACGAGCAGGAAGGGGAACGGCCAAGGGAGGACTCAAGAAGGTGACACCCACCCTCCGCGCTCACGGCCACACTTACGGTTTTCAGCATTTGGTTCCTCTACCAGTGCTCTCAGGTACAATGCTGCTTTTGTGGCCCAGAGCTTCAGGAAGCCTGACTATTCCCAGCAAAAGCCAAAAGCGTGCTTGGAAGTTGCTCTTCATTCTTTTAAATTACTATTTCACAGCTGTCTTTATCTAAACACAGTAGGCCTTCAGTTAGTATGGCAGAAGTCAATCCTAGTATCTCCATCTTTCTCTGTATGGATTGTACAGACTTGCCATCCACCTCAAAGTCATTTATTCATTTGGTTTAGTTTTACTTAATTGTGATCATTACAGCTAAAGAATTACTTTCTACAGGCTCTGTAACTGCACAATAAATTTATCTGACAACTCATGGCTTAAAACTACCACCTTTCATTAAGCAAAGCATCTCTAATCAACTGCTGTGCTACCAGACTGAACAGTTTTCCTGTAAAAAGACCTCAGAATGAATCCAGAACCATTACTCCAACAGAAAAGATAAAATAGCATATCTCTGTCTGATCCTCAGCTATGACAGACAGCGTGAAAATTAAAACCATGAGATTTTTTTGTTTTGATATGGAAAAAGAATTTACAAGCTAACTGAAAAGCATGACCTGAAGTGATTAACTACAACCTTCCACTCTCACTCAAGCTCTTCTGCTTATCAGCACAGAAAACCCAGAAGACACGAACACAGCTGTACTGCATGGGTCAAAAGACATTAAATAAACCTTTTTTCTACTGTTAGCATTCTGCTCCTTACCTCCAGCTTTTTCCCTTATGTATTAAAAAAACCCAGACAAAACCAAAATCCCTTGGAGCTGCTAACTAGATCTATCTAAAACTCAACAATCCATTGCACGTAATTTGACAGGTACAGTAGCTGTGGGTCAGGCAGTATGAACAGCACCACAGACAAATCAAATCCCTTCCTAAGAAGCCCACAGGTAGCATGAACACAAACAAGCGCCCAAACAAACCAGCAATCGGCCACCTCCAGCAGGCAGGACCGCGATTCCAGGGAATCCTACAGACAAAGAAATGCTCACTCGAGGGCCCAGCTGAAAGGGCTACTTTCCCCTCAAGGGAATCAGCATCCTATTTGCATCATGAAATGATTCAGCCTTCTGTTACTGAGATGGGTGAGTGGAACACAGCGTGTTAAACCAAGCCGGAGAAACTCTAACAATTGCAGTGCAATGAGCCTAAACAAATTCACGGATGTATTATCAGTGATGTATTATTGTTGCCTTTTCTTATTCTAAAGTACTCTGTTTTAAATTATAAAGCCAGAGGAGAAAAAGGAGGATTAAGAAAAAGACACAACCTCATCCTAGTTGGAGAAGCAGCTCTACCCTGCCACCACCTGAATTTATCGGGTTTCCTGGGGCTTACAAGGTAGAAAAAGGTTACCTAGGGAAAGCACCTATGAATTACAGGAGTCTACATGATCTCTATTTATTTAAATCTAGTCTACAAGAGCTTTGCCCTAGAATACCCAGTGACACTTGAAAGTAAAGAATAATATTTGAAGTATTTTTGCACCGAGTTGTAAGTCCATTGTAATTATTAAGATGACAGCCAAGAGAACTTTATGTTTAAGATAACATTTAGAGTGAAAAACCACCGTTATTTCCCTGGTATGTCCAGCAACAAAATCAAAGAGAAAGCCAGGGAACACAGTATGGGAAAAGCAAACATTTAACAAAAGCACAATAGCAAAGCTTTCTCTTTTAAAACCAGTGTTTCTAGCTGTTCATGTCAAAGAGCTCCCTAGATTTATTGAGCAGGACGAGAAGGTCAAAGAACACAATGGCTTGCTTTTTTGGCTGTTTCACCAGTTAACACAACAGAGACAAAAGCAGAATCTCTCTCGAATGCTCTGCTAGAACGAGCAGCTCAGCTTTTGCTCTTAGTTCTCAGCTAAAAATGAAAACACAAGTAAACAACGCCTTCCAGCGCTGACAGCTTTCCCCACGCCACCAGGACGCCCGCACACGCGGCCGCAGAGCCCGCAGAGCCCGAGGGGAAGGACACAAGTTTCACACTAACCTGTTTGAGTTCCGCAGGCATTTATGCGAGGTGCCGGTCCCGCTGTCGCCAGCGCAGAACACCTCCGGCTGCCCGCAGCCCCTCCGCGGACCCAGCCTGCTGCTCTGACAGCCTCCAGAGCCTCCTCCCTCGGCGAAGCTCGCTCCTTTTGTACCCGGACCGGCACCCTCGGCGCCCCAGAGCCCCTCCGCAACCTCCCTACGGACTGAGCCCATCCAGGGAAGAGCCCCGCTCCGCCGGGAGGACCGGCACCGCCGCGGCTCCGGCAGGGGACGCGTCCGCGTCCCTCTCACATGGCTCTGCCGCCGCTGCCCCGGCGCCGGGAGGCTCCGTGCGGGGGGCGGCACTGACGGGCAGCCGCAGCCGGAGC
>VZRQ01002109.1:702743-713447 GCA_013397975.1 Machaerirhynchus nigripectus
CCCACCCCCCCGGATCTCTCCTGATGGATTACAGAGACAAAGAGGGAAACCGCCTGTTCCCAGCGTGTCTCGGAGCGGTAACCTGCCGGCTCCGGCGGCAGAGAGCCCTTCCCACAGCGCCTGCCCGAAGAGCGCAGCTGCCTCCGGAATTACAGGGCGGTCTGCAAGAAAGCACAAGAAAGGAAACCTTCTCGGTTGCTTACTTTTTGCACTTCACTTCGAGATTAATGGCATCCCTAATGCACCAACACCAGAGACTGATGATCGTCTATCACCGTCTCCTCCCTTTTGCATCCTACACAGGTGCGGTGAGGCTTAGAGCTAAAAAGTACAACTGGCCTCATTTTTTAAAGCCATTCACCTGCCCACAAACCTGTCCCACATTCATTAGAAGATTATCTGGATAAATTACTCATTACCAAAATGAATGCCAGATGTGCTGTGCCTTGCATCCACCACATTCTGCAACAAAAACTAGGACTTCACAGCATGGTTCAACACGGTTTTCACATCCATCTATTTCAAGTAAATTAGAAGTACCTAGTTTTTAACATTCACTCTTTGAACAAGGCTGTGAACCTGTATGAAATACCTGGGAAGAAGGAGAGCCTTCCCATACTTCCTATTCTAGAATCTGATCCTTCTTTCTGCCTTTTTCACAAAATTGCAGAAAGTGATGTATTAAATATTTTAAGTCTTCAAGTCTTAAAAGAGAGAGAGATGTAGATTGGTAAGTGTAAACCAACCTTAACTAAACCTGAAGCATTTTTCCCCCTGGAGCCACAACAGGGCAAGACGAGATGCTCAGCCAGCACTGAACCAGAGCCCTGCCCTGCCCTGGAAGCTGCTGGCCAGAGCTGGGAGGGAGCTGAGGCCCCCGGTGCTGAAAAGCCAGCACTGCTTGCAGACACCAGCCGAAGGGCAATGGTGGTTCTCCCTCTTCCTACTAGGTTCCTGCAGCAAGCCAAAGCAGTAAGTAAATCGAACACTGTAACAGCTGGTGGTTGAACAATGGTAGTTAGGGAGTGAAAGATACTGGCATCAAATTAAGAGACTATCCCGTGAAAACAGGCATAGTCAGAGACAGGGAGACCAACTACACACCAGGAAGAAAGGTATAATTGAATTGTCTTTAATTATCAGAATAGGTACCTTTGCACAAAAGGGTCTTTCCATCCCAGTTTCAGGTTCCCTAAAAATTTTAAAACATCCTTCCAGTGTCACCATAACTAATAGTTATTTTGTATCAATCCTACCAGAGGAATGTGAAAAAGCGGCATCATCTCCTGTACAGACATTTAAGAGTGGAAGAAATGTTTCAGACCTATTTAATCCTCATTTCGGCCTTCCTACTACTGCCAATGTCAGCATTCCAGATGTATATTAGAGCTAAAGCTCTGTATTCTAGGGGCAGAGAACACAGCAGAGCGACATTACCCAGCTCATCCTAGTTTGTTTAAAAATAAATACTGTAAAGTTTGACAAGGGCAATGGTAGATGTTCCACAAGGTTTAGCTGAAGTGATTTGCTTCAGTGGAGGGAAAAGATGTATTCTATCCACAGGGGAATAATTTAGAGGCAACTGTAGTGGCCATTAATAAAATACATAAAGGCCAAAGCAAAAGGAATGAGGTTTGTACGAGTCTGCTGTACCTTTGTAAAAGTGCTCTCCCACCCCTTCTCCTTGTGCAACTTTCCTTCAGTTAACAAACTAAAATAGCTCCACTTTTGTTGAGGCCATGCTGGCACGGAACAGCACCATTCAATTTAGCCATGCACCTGGCTATGTGCCAGACCTTTATACACTGTCAAAGAAAAAACAGCGTAAAGCTTATATCCATAGGGCACTGAAGGAGCTACTCTTGCATGCAAAGCGACCAAACTGAAAACCTACCTCAATGGACTTGCCAATTCTTACTCACATAAGAAGCCTCTCATGTTGTAAACCCACAGGTATTTGTGCAAGCCATGCAATATTAGTGCTGCTGAATTTTGAAGTCCCACCTGCTAGAGTCAGGTTGTTATTTAAAAACATGCTTTTCCTTTAAAATATAAAATGGATGCTTGTAGGCCTTCTGGTTGTTAAGTAAATTTTGAAAATGTCTTGACTCAAAGCTAAAAGTTTTGGGGTTTTTTTTAAGGGCAAATTACATCTCAAGTCCCCTTAGCCTCTTGCAATATTTTACCAGCTCTTAAAATTCTGAATGCTGAGATTTGGCAATGTGAACTCAAAGAACTAATTACCTAAAAAAGAGTTATGGATTAGATCCCTAAGGTTATACTGAACTTCCAAATTCTGGCAACAAACACACTATCCATTAGTATCAGACTGCTGACTACATCACAACCTTCCCCTCTTTTTTTTAAATGAACCTTAAATTCTTAATCTGTCACATTTTTTCCCAGCTGCAAAAGCAGGGTGAAAACCTCCTTTCTTCTTGCTGAGAAATTAAACATTTATAAATAGGAAGGGATTTAATTCTTTGGAAGATGGAATAGTATAGTATCTCAGCCAAGCTCTCTTTTCTTATTTTCTCCCATTACCCTTAAAAAATTCCCCATCACTAGTGCTGCTCTATAGATTGATCTGCTCTCAGAGGCAGTAAAAAGGAAATGGTTTACAGCTCTGCCTGGGATCATAACATATGGCTTCAGTGATATGTAACTTCCATAAACCCAACAGAGCAAGAAGGCACAAGATGAATCAAGAATCCCATCTAACCATATAGGCAAAAGCGCCACCATCACCCATGGCAAGTCTGGGAATTAGAGAGCCTGTATTCATACAGGGACTTCCATGCCAAGGATATTTTATTGTCCTTCCGTGAATTTCATGCAGCAAATAAACAAGGTAAGAGGGAGAGCTAAAGCACAGCACACTGGGATGTGTCAGAGTGCCCTACAGTAGTGATTTTAATCCAGACAAATGAAAACAGAACATTCTATCTCTGAGATACATTTTGAAATCTTTTCCTGTTAGCATTATCATCATTTTAAAATGTATTTGGAAAGTTACAGGAGCCCTTCCAAAGCATCTGTACTTGCTCCAAAATGGTTGCGTGACTCTAGTAGGACACATCCACCCAGATATTTCTAACATTGCCATGAACATGGTTTTGACAATCTTCTTGCTCCCATACTGCAAGGTTAGAAATGGAGACAAAGCCAGGTTGCCTCGATCAGGGAGCTGCTGTATTTATATGGAGGATGATTTTAGGTGTCTTTTTTATTTAAGAAGCCAGTATTAAAAAGAGGGCTAAAGGATCACAAGGCTGAAGAACAATACAGCAAAGAGGAAGCAGACACTTTCTGTAAGTTGACGCCATTAGGCATTACAGTAAGTTCAGGGGATTTTAATTTGTATACCAACACAGCTTCCATCTTGCTACATCTAATATCAGTCAACTCCATTTCATCTAAGTTGTCATATGACAGGATGAGAACAAGGACAGTCTGGTGACAGCACTGCTTACATTAGAAACAAAGGACAGAGGAAGCTACATGTCACTGCATATAGGTCGCCTTTGAATGAATGACCTATGTTTCTTCCCAGGAGCTTCATTTAGGTAAGAATCAACTACATTTTAAAGGGATAAAAACCAAAACTCCCCCAGTTTATGAAAAAAAATAAAATTAAATTAGCGTGACATTTATAACAGAATGACAACAGCAAGGAAAACAAATCAAGTTTAAGGTTGGTACTGTGACCATAATTTCATGCTGTAGTTATTGAAAAGGAAAACAAAGACTCAAATGCAGGAAAGAAAGACCCAGTGTTAAACATTTTTCGTTTCTTAGATTTTGTTTTGGTTTGTGGATTTTCCAGACGATTTGTGCTGTATTTCATGCTGCAGATTACAAACACTTGCTCAGAAGGTACCAGCTTAACACATCATTCTCTCATCCAGAAGGCAAAAATGTGGTTTGCCATGATGTACTGGACTGATAACTGTCTGCACAATCTACCCATTTTCATGGTAATTACTGTCCCCTTCAAACCAAAACCTGAAGCAGTTTTGCAGTCCCTTCTGAAGAGAGAATTAAGGTCTCTGTGTAGGAAATTTACTGCAGAGCAGGTTTCTTGTATTTTAAATAGTTACATATGAAAATAAGACTGCAAAAAGGAAGAAGAGCTAACTGAGATGGGTTAGAAACACAGACACTATAGTTTTTTCAGTCTTTAACTACAGTATTCTAAAAATGCCACTGTGCTAGCATTTTAGATTAAGTCCTTAAAATGAACTCTGACAGTATTCTACAGCATTTCCCAGTCATCACAACTATGGATAAAAAATATTCTCTTCAGCTGGTAATTTAGTAGCTTAAAAAAGAAGCAGTTGTTGGGGTTTTGTTTGTTTTTCGGTTGGTTGGTTTGTGTTTTGGGTTTTCTTTTTTATAATACCTAAATAAAGAGTAAACTGTGACATTTATTTAAATCAAAGGCTTTAATTATAGTTGGCACACAGCCTCAGGCTGCCCATGGCCATCTTTGGCCATTCTGTTCTCAGTCACACTGATGACTTCAGTGAATTACTCCACGTTTGTGACAAAGCAAGCAGGAACATAATTTGAACCATTAACAAGATGGCCTAAACTAGCAAAAGACTCAGTAATTTATCAATGTCATCATAACCCAACATCCATTTTGGGCTCTTTTCAGCATTAGTTCACAAGAGCTTACAGACACTGCAGACAGCTGAAAGGGAACTCTAGAGATTTTTCGAGTTTAAAGGCCAGATTGAAACCTGCAGGTCCAAAGCCCAAAGGGCTCAGGGGAAGAGGAAACTGCCAGGTTGGCTGCTTGGTGGTTTTACAGTTTCTGCAAAACCTTTCTGCAGCCACACGCGGCTCTGCGAGGGAAGAGGCTCCCAAAGGCTGACCGGCTCCTGGGCAACGCCTCGGAGGGATGGAGCTCTGCCTCGCTGCACCCCTAAAGATCACGGCCTGTATTTGGAACAAGATCTTTTCATCCAATTGGGAGACACAGTGCGAAAAGATTTTGTGATGGTTTAAAATCTTTCTTCCTGAACATCCCAGCTAAACTAATACAGTTGTATGATTGGGAACTAAACAAATAAAAATCTTAAAAAGCCAGGACAAGTAATCATGTTCTGCTGTCTGAACTGAGAAACAAACAAGCAGCAGGACATGAAAAATAAATCACAACTTTAATGTAAGATGATTCATGTTAATTATCAAGAAGCAAATGTGGTAAATGTGACTAGAAATTTGTTTTTTAAAAAAATCCTGTTAAACCTGATACTACTCTTTAATGTTTACATGTTAATGTTCCTGTTTTAAGACATTTTTAATAATTACTTGCTGTTATACTTGCTGATGTTGTAACACTCAGAGACATCAGGCATAGAACAACCTAGATGCCTGTTTACATAATGAGGGACACACTGCAATCAGAATTTAATGTGTTCCTCTTATATGTTCTCCTAGAAGAAAATATAGTTCTATTAGGAAAGCAATGTAAAATCATGGAAAATTACCATGGAACAGTGAATTTTTCATTCAATTTAAATATTTTTAATTTAAACTTGGCACAGCTCCAGACCAGAAAGGCTAACAGTTGAGAAAAATCGTTCTTTGACAAGTCTTGGCAAACAAAATAGGAAAATCCTTGCTTTTCAGTTGCTTCCAAACCTCAATCAATAAAAACGTACACAAAACAAAAGGAGTCTAAACTTTCAAGGCAAATTAAACTGCAAAAATATTTGAGATGCTTAGGGCAAACATGGCCATTGCTTTGCACTATTTCAATCATTAGTGCAAGGCAGTTGCTGTCCTGCAGACAAACATTAGATGGCACTTTGGAATTCAGCAGTTCCCACAGAGAGTTGCACAGCACACACTTAACAGATGAAGTGTGAGATGTGAATGTGAGGTACTTTTGATGACAGAGAGAAAAATGACATTTCTGCAAAGGTGTGCTTTTTGGAGCTGAAAGTATATATTCAACCTACACATGTAAAGCTGTAAAATAGTATGTAATTAAATTTTGAAAAAAACAAATTATATAAAGAATAAAGTCATTCTTCCTCCAGACAAAGGGTCAGTTTCTACGTTACTGGGTTCCCTTTTTATTTTTTATTGAATCATTTGGAATCTACCTTTTAAACTAGACTCACTGACAAAGTTTTATACAAACACTTCTCAGATAACACATCAGATTTTGAGTGGATTCTGCTGCATGCCAGCAGTTCTGAGCCCCAAATAACTCTCATAAGTGGGGTTTAAGTGGTTTGCTTAACAAATAAATCCCTTCTGGAAAGAACTGCACAGCTTCTGATTCAGCTGGTCAAAGCTGCTTAGTTGTTGCTGAAATTGATACTAATATTCCCATTGACTTGTATCCGTGTTTTTACCATGTAAGGCCTTAAATGAAGACTGAAGAACAATCACAGAGGTGAGACTACTCAAGAAACAGAAAAACAAGGAAATGTAAATTCTTGCTGGAATACTGCTCGAGTCCATTTTCAGAGCCTCTCATATGATACACACCATGATGCCTGTCGCACAAACTCCTTTTTTTTTAGGCTTCTGCTATGGAATTCCTCCTGCAATACACGAAGCAGGTTGTAGGATTTCCTTTGGAATTTGGGTCATCCCAGCAGAAAAGGCAAGCAGCAGGAGCTCCTCGGTGGTGCCACATGCCATGCTGTCACTTTGTAAAGTCTCTATCTGACACCTGCAGTAGTTCCAGGAGAGCACCTGCTCTGGCCCAGGCCTGCAGGGTGCAGGCTGGCAGCAGCACTGCCCCAAGCCAACTGCAGTGCTTTGGGCCCAGGAACACCAGCTCCTGCTTCAGCTGCCACTCTTGCTGAGCTATCAGCCAAAGGTCCTGACTCTTAGGCTAAACCAGGAGCTGATGCTTTCACACAGATGGGACAATGTCCATTAAAAAGGTGCTCAAAGCTCCAACCCCCAAGCTAAATGGAATTATTCTCATGTCCAACACAGCAGAGGCCAAGGATGGGAGCAGACGGGAACACGTCTCCCTGAAAAGCAGCTGAGTAATGGCTCCTGATGCAGTTCCTAACTGCTGGGATCCCTTGGTACTGCAAGTATTTCTCAGCTCACGCCAAATTCTGATCTAAGAACTCATTCTCCCATGGGAATCATATTCCCAAATCTCCCTCCTCCTTGCCCCCGGAACCTTTGAATAGTTGCACATAGGCAGAAGCTGAAACCTGACCCAGGTCGCTCCTAGAAGCTCAGTAACTCTACTCAGTGAATTGGCAGGATCAGGGAGGGGGCAGAGCTGATCCTGCAAACTCTTTAGCCCCTGTAACTCCCAGGAACCTGCAGGCCAAAGGAACATGAGCCAAGTTACAGAGCGAGAAGAGCTGGGCAGGGGCGGCAGCAGCCGCAGATCAGGCGTGAGGTGACTGACACTAAACCATGCTGTTCTCCTTTAAGCAGAACATACATTTCTATGGGTTCATCTGGGTTTATAAAGGAATTAGGATTATTCCTGCAAGCTCTTTAAACATTTAGCTACCTATCAATACTAGCAGAAGGAGAACATCCATGGGTTAACTACCAATGAGTTTTTTTCTTGGTATTTGGCATTGTAGCAGGAAATACTGTAACACCAGGGAGCTGTCATGAACCGACAGCATTGTTGTCTGTACCTGACCTTACCTGTAAGGCAAAAAAAAAGGAATTTTCCATGCTGTCAGTCCCTTAATATGAGCACAAATATGTTATATAACACAGGAAGCCAAGAGGCACTAGGAACTCGAATTAATTACATGAAACTTTACACGCAAAGATGGAACTGCATTCTGTACGAGATGCAGAAGAGAGAAAAGGCGAGGTGAAGATTCAGTGACGCTCAGAACCCATTTTTGCTTCTTCTCTGGATATGCTTAAACACATATACAGTATTAATACACCCATTATATAAAATATTAATGCACCCATGTTCTTACTATCAAAGCACTGGAAACAGCCTCTATATTGTAGCAGTCTGCACTACGTCAGTGTGGAGCAGAGGATCTTAAATAAAAGAAATGAAATACAGACAGAAGCGTTATTGTTGCCCAGGCTGACTCAGAAAGGTTAACTTGATGGTATTTTCTTAGAAAAGCAATTTGAGCTAATCTTCTTGTATTTTTTTTTAAATTCTCACCATGTGTTCTGGTGTGCTTTAGAGTTCACCTTTTATTTGAAAATGACCCTCAATTCAGTAAATGCCATTTTTGGCAGAAGTCACAGGTACCTCAGATTAATATAAATACTGCAGAATATTGGTGCTTAATTATGGCTTAAAAATACCTACCTAAAAACGAAAAAAATGTCAAATGTGTTTGTTTGTTTTCAAACAGGTGTTCTTTCTCTGGAACATAAGCTGATATATAAATGATCCAAATTGTAACTATGAAAATATTTTGTAGCTTTTTTCCATAAGCTAATTTTCCTTGAACAGCTATAATCATATTTGCAAAGTGAAGGAAAAAATTAATTCTATTAACTTGGTTGATTTTTTCATATAAGAACACCCCAACAAACCCACCACTGGGAACCTAAAAGAATCAAAATAACAGTCAAATGTAATAAAATTTTAATTATTGGATGATTTTGTCAGTGTGAAGACTTCTCATATCAACCCATGTTACTGCTTGCAGGCACATAAGAGTCAATATATCTGATAAGTAAAACCCTGCACCAGCATGTAATGGGCTGATTTTGGTTATTTGTACCATGTGAAATTTGGCAACTCCCACAGCTTTCCTACCTGTAAGAAGGGGGATAATACCTTCTTCTGACAGAAACCCCTCTCAAATCCCTAAAAGGCGCTACAGAATCTCTGAAGTCAAAGTATTGTTACAGTGCTTTTGCTGGCAACAGAGGTTTATTGAATGCTGTACTTTATTTTGGTTATGCAGTATTAACAGGAATGGAAGTTGTCACCACGTACCAATGGGAAACAATCTTTGAATGCAAACCTTGTTCAGCTCCCCAGATGATCAGACTTGACAGAGCTCCTCAAACCCACGGAGCCTTGCCAGTTTAAACCAAGTCAGGATATGGCCTTGTGTTTAATAAGTATCACATGTCTAGTATTTTAGTAAAAGTATATATATATATATATATGAGACTATTATTTAGTAGCAGTAAGTTACATTCTGTGGTGGTAATACTGCGTCTCTGTGTCAGCCCATGACAGCACATGCCCCACACAGGCACATCTGTACCTCCTCCCTGCCCAACTTCATCTCCCACTGTAAAGAGCAGCAGAAGGCTGATTTGAAAGAAGTTAAATAAAACGAGGTAGATGAAACCTCATACATGAAGAGCAGTAAGATTTCTCAGGCTTGTAAAAAACATTATCAACTAGATACTTGAACATGTAGAAGACACATGATGGGTGCTACTCACCAGTGACTCAGACACTTATTGGACTGTGCCTGCCCTGGTAAACTGATCAAAAGGCAAAGACTGCCAGAACCCCCACGGCCTGGGATACTTTAATAACCAATCTACATGATTTACCTCCAAAGTTAGAGAAGCAAACACAAATACACACTAACAGACCACTCTTGTGTTTTCAGTACAACTAGAGTTTCACTTCCAAAAACCAACAGCAGTGACCAGCCATGTGGCTCCCAACCACTCAAGGCCAGAGACAGTCAAGAACATCCTTAAAAACTGCAGAGAGTTTTAGGAGGTTTTATTAACCAGATAAAAGATCTATGGCCAAAGTTTCATTAAATGTTACATTTTCCAGACTAATGCCAAGGTTTTCACTGTGTAACTAGTGACCTTTTGTCTGGAGGGTTCTTAGTCTGAAAGAGCACTTTATTTGACCACTTCAAAATCTGCAGTAACACACGTACAAAGCTGCATATCTTCCAGAAGTTCAAGAGTTGAAACACCCTAATTCGTGTCACTGGCTGCATACTTAGCACCAAACTCTAATTGCAGCTGCAGTAGAAGACTGGGGAAGCTGCACAGGGCAGAAGTTGTATTTACCCCAAATGCATTAACCACAAAGAGCACTTCTGTCCCCACTCCCCAGGGCCTGCGTGGGTTAAAGCTGACTGTCCCTATGGCAGGAGCTGCTCACAGCCTCCTGCAGGAACAGAGATGGGTACAAACCTCTGCAGAGCCTGGAGTTTGGCAGGCACTGCCTTCTGCAGTGGGCTAAGGAAACACAAATGCCTTGGCCACTACCTGAATAAAAGACTCTCACTAATACGAATGGGAGACTTTTCAACAACAGTTAGGACCTCTCACTGGGAGGACAGTGTTTCCCAGAAACCCCTCCTCTGAGAAAGTTTCCTGTTAAAGAATAATCTCAGCTATTTCTAACTAATATCTGAACAAACCATTAATGATTTGTTGATATTGTCCAAGTAATCAATTTCTCCCATTAAAATATCCTTAACGTAATTTTTAGAAAAAAATATCCACACTTTCTTAATGCAAAGTCAAGAAGCCTATGCATGCATTTTTTGGCAATTACAGCACATCCCTGACCTCATTTGCAGATCTGATATTTCTCATCAAGGGCCAAAAGACACAATGGCATATGCACTCACAGAAAAAGTCAGCAAGTGCACCAGAGTTCACTTGTTCCATTCCGGTATTTGAAATTCACACTGAACGGGCAGAACTCACCAGCAAGTGGCTTAACTGGGCTGTCTAGGACAAGGAGTTATTGCTATGGAAGAAGTTTAAAGTTGTATT